>JAROOI010000202.1:47500-82270 GCA_030578255.1 Tiaroga cobitis
AGGGAAAATTTTTGCAACCACCAAGGCCGCTGAAACCCGGGATCCTGAACCGGGAGCCACTGGACTACCACCGTGTCAAATTTGGAGCCCCTGCGACCTTTCTGCCCCAATTTGACCGGGTGTATCTTGGAAACCACGCCGACTTGGAGCTCCAAACTCCGGGTGTGGGTAGGTACCCATAGGCCCCCCATGACCCAAGAGTATGGAGCCCCAAGTCGGCTTAGCTCCAGAGATATGGCAACTTCATGTGGGACTTTGACCGGGTGTATCTCGGAAACCAAGCCGACTTGGAGCTCCAAACTCCGGGTGTGGGTAGGTACCCATGGGCCCCCCATGACGCCAGAGTATGGAGCCACAAGTCGGCTGGGTTCCTGAGATAAAGCAACTTCCTGTGGGACTTTGACCGGGTGTATCTCGGAAACCACGCCGACTTGGAGCTCCAGACTCCGGGTGTGGGTAGGTACCCATGGGCTCCCCATGACCCCAGAGTATGGAGCCCCAAGTCGGCTTAGCTCCAGAGATATGGCAACTTCCTGTGGGATTTTGACCGGGTGTATCTTGGAAACCACGCCGACTTGGAGCTCCAAACTCCGGGTGTGGGTAGGTACCCATGGGCCCCCCATGATCCCAGAGAATGGAGCCCCAAGTCGGCTTGGTTCCTGAGATAAAGCAACTTCCTGTGGGACTTTGACCAGGTGTATCTCGGAAACCACGCCGACTTGGAGCTCCAAATTCCGGGTGTGGGTAGGTACCCATAGGCCCCCTATGACCCCAGAGTATGGAGCCCAAAGTCGGCTTGGATCTTGAGATACACCCGGTCAAAATCCGCATCCCACCTGTACCTTAATAAGTTACTCACTGGCCTTCAACACATGTGTTGAAATCCTCAGTGCCTTACGGGGATTCACCGGCCCTTCAACACATGTGTTGAAATCCTCAGTGCCTTACGGGGATTCACCGGCTGAAAATTTCTAAGTCAGAAACAGCATCCAAGCTGCAACTTATTTGACGGTGGCCCTATAGGCTGTCTGTGGACAGTTGAAAATGATGCAAATTGTGCATAATTAATGGGTTTAATGTACATGAGTGTGTTGTGTGGTGTCCACTGTGTGGTGTACAGTAGGTTTCACCTCATAAAACCACCGTATTTTTTAAATATGAAATTTTGCTGTATTGGCATCCCACCTGTAGCTTAATAAGTTACTCACTGGCCTTCAACACATGTGTTGAAATCCCCAGTGCCTTACGGGGATTCACCGTCTGAAAATTTCTAAGTCAAAAACAGCATCCCACCTGCAACTTACTTGACGGAGCCCCTGTAGGCTCCCCGTGGACAGTATGATTTTATGCAAATTGTGAATAATTTCTGGCTGTAATGTACACCAGTGTGTTGTTCTGTGTCCCCTGAGTGGTGTACAGTAGGCTTGACCACAAATAACCACTTTATTTATGAAATATGACCTTTTAATGCAATGTCCACAAGGAGCCTACAGGGGCTCTGTCAAATAAGTTGCAGGTGGGCTTCAAAGTTTGAACGGCTATAACTCGGGGACCAAGCGGCCTAGCGACACCAAACTCGGGTCAAAGTAAGGTCCCCAGGGGCCCTTTCCAACGGGCCCTAGCCCGAGCTTCTAGCGCCCCCAAGGGCCGAGATACGGGGGCCAACAGGAAAGGGTGCACTTAAGAAGGAAGGGTCCCAGAGGCTCGGGACTCTGGGGTCTGAGAGGGCCCCTAGGGGCCCCTCACCGCCCGGAAGGACGATCCGCTGGGACTCTTCCTTTCCGAGATATAGACCGTTTTGTCCAAAAGTCCCTTATGTATAACCGGGTGTATCTCGGGAGTTACGCCTAGTTGGAGCTCCAAACTCCGGGCATGAGGGGGGCCCGTAGGGACCCTTCAGACCCCACCGTTTCCAGCTGCTGGGACCTTCTGTTTCTGAGATACGGCCACTTCCGGTCCAGCTTTGACCGGGTGTATCTCGGAAACCAAGCCGACTTGGAGCTTCAAACTCCGGTTGTGGGTAGGGACCCATGGGCCGCCCATGAACCCAGAGTATGGAGCCCCAAGTCGGCTTGGTTCCCGAGATAAAGCAACTTCCTGTGGGACTTTGACCGGGTGTATCTCGGAAACCACGCCGACTTGGAGCTCCAAACGCCGGGTGTGGGTAGGTACCCATAGGCCCCCCATGACCCCAGAGTATGGAGCCCCAAGTCGGCTTGCTTCCTGAGATAAAGCAACTTCCTGTGGGACTTTGACCGGGTGTATCTCGGAAACCACGCCGACTTGGACCTCCAAATTCCGGGTGTGGGTAGGTACCCATAGGCCCCCTATGATCCCAGAGTATGGAGCCCAAAGTCGGCTTGGACCTTGAGATACGCCCGGTCAAAATCCGCATCCCACCTGTACCTTAATAAGTTACTCACTGGCCTTCAACACATGTGCTGAAATCCTCAGTGCCTTACGGGGATTCACCGGCCCTTCAACACATGTGCTGAAATCCTCAGTGCCTTACGGGGATTCACCGGCTGAAAATTTCTAAGTCAGAAACAGCATCCAAGCTGCAACTTATTTGACGGTGGCCCTATAGGCTGTCTGTGGACAGTTGAAAATGATGCAAATTGTGCATAATTAATGGGTTTAATGTACATGAGTGTGTTGTGTGGTGTCCACTGTGTGGTGTACAGTAGGTTTCACCTCATAAAACCACCGTATTTTTTAAATATGAAATTTTGATGTATTGGCATCCCACCTGTAGCTTAATAAGTTACTCACTGGCCTTCAACACATGTGTTGAAATCCCCAGTGCCTTACGGGGATTCACCGGCTGAAAATTTCTAAGTCAAAAACAGCATCCCACCTGCAACTTATTTGACGGAGCCCCTGTAGGCTCCCCGTGGACAGTATGATTTTATGCAAATTGTGAATAATTTCTGGCTGTAATGTACACCAGTGTGTTGTGCTGTGTCCCCTGAGTGGTGTACAGTAGGCTTGACCACAAATAACCACTTTATTTATGAAATATGACCTTTTAATGCAATGTCCACAAGGAGCCTACAGGGGCTCTGTCAAATAAGTTGCAGGTGGGCTTCAAAGTTTGAACGGCTATAACTCGGGGACCAAGCGGCCTAGCAACACCAAACTCGGGTCAAAGTAAGGTCCCCAGGGGCCCTTTCCAACGCGCCATAGCCCGAGCTTCTAGCGCCCCCAAGGGCCGAGATACGGGGGCCAACAGGAAAGGGTGCCCTTAAGAAGGAAGGGTCCCAGAGGCTCGGGACTCTGGGGTCTGAGAGGGCCCCTAGGGGCCCCTCACCGCCCGGAAGGACGATCCGCTGGGACTCTTCCTTTCCGAGATATAGACCGTTTTGTCCAAAAGTCCCTTATGTATAACCGGGTGTATCTCGGGAGTTACGCCTAGTTGGAGCTCCAAACTCCGGGCATGAGGGGGGCCCGTAGGGACCCTTCAGACCCCACCGTTTCCAGCTGCTGGGACCTTCTGTTTCTGAGATACGGCCACTTCCGGTCCAGCTTTGACCGGGTGTATCTCGGAAACCAAGCCGACTTGGAGCTTCAAACTCCGGTTGTGGGTAGGGACCCATGGGCCGCCCATGAACCCAGAGTATGGAGCCCCAAGTCGGCTTGGTTCCCGAGATAAAGCAACTTCCTGTGGGACTTTGACCGGGTGTATCTCGGAAACCACGCCGACTTGGAGCTCCAAACGCCGAGTGTGGGTAGGTACCCATAGGCCCCCCATGACCCCAGAGTATGGAGCCCCAAGTCGGCTTGCTTCCTGAGATAAAGCAACTTCCTGTGGGACTTTGACCGGGTGTATCTCGGAAACCACGCCGACTTGGACCTCCAAATTCCGGGTGTGGGTAGGTACCCATAGGCCCCCTATGATCCCAGAGTATGGAGCCCAAAGTCGGCTTGGACCTTGAGATACGCCCGGTCAAAATCCGCATCCCACCTGTACCTTAATAAGTTACTCACTGGCCTTCAACACATGTGCTGAAATCCTCAGTGCCTTACGGGGATTCACCGGCCCTTCAACACATGTGCTGAAATCCTCAGTGCCTTACGGGGATTCACCGGCTGAAAATTTCTAAGTCAGAAACAGCATCCAAGCTGCAACTTATTTGACGGTGGCCCTATAGGCTGTCTGTGGACAGTTGAAAATGATGCAAATTGTGCATAATTAATGGGTTTAATGTACATGAGTGTGTTGTGTGGTGTCCACTGTGTGGTGTACAGTAGGTTTCACCTCATAAAACCACCGTATTTTTTAAATATGAAATTTTGATGTATTGGCATCCCACCTGTAGCTTAATAAGTTACTCACTGGCCTTCAACACATGTGTTGAAATCCCCAGTGCCTTACGGGGATTCACCGGCTGAAAATTTCTAAGTCAAAAACAGCATCCCACCTGCAACTTATTTGACGGAGCCCCTGTAGGCTCCCCGTGGACAGTATGATTTTATGCAAATTGTGAATAATTTCTGGCTGTAATGTACACCAGTGTGTTGTGCTGTGTCCCCTGAGTGGTGTACAGTAGGCTTGACCACAAATAACCACTTTATTTATGAAATATGACCTTTTAATGCAATGTCCACAAGGAGCCTACAGGGGCTCTGTCAAATAAGTTGCAGGTGGGCTTCAAAGTTTGAACGGCTATAACTCGGGGACCAAGCGGCCTAGCAACACCAAACTCGGGTCAAAGTAAGGTCCCCAGGGGCCCTTTCCAACGCGCCATAGCCCGTGCTTCCAGCGCCCCCAAAGGCCGAGATACGAGGGCCAACAGGAAAGGGTACACTTCAGAAGGAAGGGTCCCAGAGGCTCGGGACTCTGGGGTCTGAGAGGGCCCCTAGGGGCCCCTCACCGCCCGGAAGGACGATCCGCTGGGACTCGTCCTTTCCGAGATATAGACCGTTTTGTCCAAAAGTCCCTTATGTATAACCGGGTGTATCTCGGGAGTTAAGCCTAGTTGGAGCTCCAAACTCCGGACATGAGGGGGGCCCGTAGGGACCCTTCAGACCCCACCATTTCCAGCTGCTGGGACCTTCCGTTTCTGAGATACGGCCACTTCCGGTCCAGCTTTGACCGGGTGTATCTCGGAAACCAAGCCGACTTGGAGCTTCAAACTCCGGTTGTGGGTAGGGACCCATGGGCCGCCCATGAACCCAGAGTATGGAGCCCCAAGTCGGCTTGGTTCCCGAGATAAAGCAACTTCCTGTGGGACTTTGACCGGGTGTATCTCGGAAACCACGCCGACTTGGAGCTCCAAACCCCGGGTGTGGGTAGGTACCCATAGGCCCCCTATGACCCCAGAGTATGGAGCCCCAAGTCGGCTTGCTTCCTGAGATAAAGCAACTTCCTGTGGGACTTTGACCGGGTGTATCTCGGAAACCACGCCGACTTGGACCTCCAAATTCCGGGTGTGGGTAGGTACCCATAGGCCCCCTATGATCCCAGAGTATGGAGCCCAAAGTCGGCTTGGATCTTGAGATACGCCCGGTCAAAATCCGCATCCCACCTGTACCTTAATAAGTTACTCACTGGCCTTCAACACATGTGCTGAAATCCTCAGTGCCTTACGGGGATTCACCGGCCCTTCAACACATGTGCTGAAATCCTCAGTGCCTTACGGGGATTCACCGGCCCTTCAACACATGTGCTGAAATCCTCAGTGCCTTATGGGGATTCACCTGGCCTTCAACACATGTGCTGAAATCCTCAGTGCCTTACGGGGATTCACCGGCCCTTCAACACATGTGCTGAAATCCTCAGTGCCTTACGGGGATTCACCTGGCCTTCAACACATGTGCTGAAATCCTCAGTGCCTTACGGGGATTCACCGGCCCTTCAACACATGTGCTGAAATCCTCAGTGCCTTACGGGGATTCACCGGCCCTTCAACACATGTGCTGAAATCCTCAGTGCCTTACGGGGATTCACCTGGCCTTCAACACATGTGCTGAAATCCTCAGTGCCTTACGGGGATTCACCTGGCCTTCAACACATGTGCTGAAATCCTCAGTGCCTTACGGGGATTCACCTGGCCTTCAACACATGTGCTGAAATCCTCAGTGCCTTACGGGGATTCACCGGCCCTTCAACACATGTGCTGAAATCCTCATTGCCTTACGGGGATTCACCGGCCCTTCAACACATGTGCTGAAATCCTCAGTGCCTTACGGGGATTCACCGGCTGAAAATTTCTAAGTCAGAAACAGCATCCAACCTGCAACTTATTTGACGGCGGCCCTATAGGCTGTCTGTGGACAGTTGAAAATGATGCAAATTGTGCATAATTAATGGGTGTAATGTACATGAGTGTGTTGTTTGGTGTCCACTGTGTGGTGTACAGTAGGTTTCAGCTCATAAAACCACTGTAATTATGAAATAAACCCATTAATGTACAGTCCAGGAGGAAGCCTATAGGGGCTCTGTCGAATAAGTTACAGGTGGGCTCCGAACTTCGAACGGCTATAACTCGGGGCCCTAGCGGCCTAGCAACACCAAACTCGTGTCAAAGTAAGGTCCCCATGGGCCCTTTCCAACGCGCCCTAGCCCGAGCTTCTAGCGCCCCCACAGGCCGAGATACGGGGGCCAACAGGAAAGGGTGCACTTCAGAAGGAAGGGTCCTAGAGGCTCGGGACTCTGGTATCTGAGAGGGCCCCCAGAGGCCCCTCACCGCCCCGAAGGACGATCCGCTGGGGCCCGTCATTTCCGAGATAAAGACCGTTTTGTCCAAAAGTCCCTTATGTATAACCGGGTGTATCATAGGAGTGTAGCCGAGTTGGAGCTCCAAACTCCGGGCGTGAGAGGGACACGAAGAGCCCCTCCAGACCCCACCGTTTCCAGCTGCTGGGACCTTCCGTTTCTGAGATACGGCCACTTCCGGTCCAGCTTTGACCGGGTGTATCTCGGAAACCAAGCCGACTTGGAGCTTCAAACTCCGGTTGTGGGTAGGGGCCCATGGGCCCCCCATGAACCCAGAGTATGGAGCCCCAAGTCGGCTTGGTTCCCGAGATAAAGCAACTTCCTGTGGGTCTTTGACCGGGTGTATCTCGGAAACCACGCCGACTTGGAGCTCCAAACGCCGGGTGTGGGTAGGTACCCATAGGCCCCCCATGACCCCAGAGTATGGAGCCCCAAGTCGGCTTGCTTCCTGAGATAAAGCAACTTCCTGTGGGACTTTGACCGGGTGTATCTCTGAAACCACGCCGACTTGGAGCTCCAAATTCCGGGTGTGGGTAGGTACCCATAGACCCCCTATGATCCCAGAGTATGGAGCCCAAAGTCGGCTTGGATCTTGAGATACGCCCGGTCAAAATCCGCATCCCACCTGTACCTTAATAAGTTACTCACTGGCCTTCAACACATGTGTTGAAATCCTCAGTGCCTTACGGGGATTCACCGGCCCTTCAACACATGTGTTGAAATCCTCAGTGCCTTACGGGGATTCACCGGCTGAAAATTTCTAAGTCAGAAACAGCATCCAAGCTGCAACTTATTTGACGGTGGCCCTATAGGCTGTCTGTGGACAGTTGAAAATGATGCAAATTGTGCATAATTTCTGGCTGTAATGTACACCAGTGTGTTGTGTTGTTTCCCCTGTGTGGTGTACAGTAGGTTTCACCTCATAAATGACAAGTTTCAGAAACTCAGACCCAATGTTCCTGAGAATCCACACTCTCCAACCTGGGCTGTAATGTACACCAGTGTGTTGTACAGTAGCATTTATTTATGAAATATGACCTTTTTATGCATTGTCCACGGGGAGCCTACAGGAGCTCTGTCGTTTGTAAGTTGCAGGTGACATCAAAGTCAGGTCAAAGTAAGGTCCCGAGCGGCCCTCTCCACGGCGCCCTAGCCCGTGCCTCAGTCCGTGTGCTAGCAGTCACCATCCACAATCTCCAGTCACCATCCACAATCTCCAGTCACCATCCACAATATCCAATCTCCAGTCACCATCCACAATCTCCAGTCACCATCCACAATCCACAATCTCCAGTCACCATCCACAATCTCCAGTCACCATCCACAATCTCCAGTCACCATCCACAATCCACAATCTCCAGTCACCATCCACAATCTCCAGTCACCATCCACAATCCACAATCTCCAGTCACCATCCACAATCTCCAGTCACCATCCACAATCCACAATCTCCAGTCACCATCCACAATCTCCAGTCACCATCCACAATCTTCAGTCACCATCCACAATCTCCAGTCACCATCCACAATATCCAATCTCCAGTCACCATCCACTATCTCTAGTCACCATCCACAATCTACAATCTCCAGTCACCATCCACAATCTCCAGTCACCATCCACAATCTCCAGTCACCATCCACAATCTCCAGTCACCATCCACAATCTTCAGTCACCATTCACAATCTCCAGTCACCATCCACAATATCCAATCTCCAGTCACCATCCACTATCTCTAGTCACCATCCACAATCTACAATCTCCAGTCACCACCCACAATCTCCAGTCACCATCCACAATCCACAAACTCCAGTCACCATCCACAATCTCCAGTCACCATCCACAATCTCCAGTCACCATCAACAATCCACAATCTCCAGTCACCATCCACAATCTCCAGTCACCATCCACAATATCCAATCTCCAGTCACCATCCACAATCTCCAGTCACCATCCACAATCCACAATCTCCAGTCACCATCCACAATCTCCAGTCACCATCCACAATATCCAATCTCCAGTCACCATCCACAATCTCCAGTCACCATCCACAATCCACAATCTCCAGTCACAATCCACAATCTCCAGTCACCATCCACAATATCCAATCTCCAGTCACCATCCACAATCTCCAGTCACCATTCACAATCTACAATCTCCAGTCACCATCCACAATCTCCAGTCACCATCCACAATCTCCAGTCACCATCCACTATCTCCAGTCACCATCCACAATATCCAATCTCCAGTCACCATCCACTATCTCTAGTCACCATCCACAATCTACAATCTCCAGTCACCATCCACAATCTCCAGTCACCATCCACAATCCACAAACTCCAGTCACCATCCACAATCTCCAGTCACCATCCACAATCCACAATCTCCAGTCACCACCCACAATCTCCACTCACCATCCACAATCCACAAACTCCAGTCACCATCCACAATCTCCAGTCACCATCAACAATCCACAATCTCCAGTCACCATCAACAATCCACAATCTCCAGTCACCATCCACAATCTCCAGTCACCATCCACAATATCCAATCTCCAGTCACCATCCACAATCTCCATTCACCATCCACAATCCACAATCTCCAGTCACCATCCACAATCTCCAGTCACCATCCACTATCTCCAGTCACCATTCACAATCTACAATCTCCAGTCACCATCCACAATCTCCAGTCACCATCCACAATCCACAATCTCCAGTCACCATCCACAATCCACAATCTCCAGTCACCATCCACAATCTCCAGTCACCATCCACAATCTCCAGTCACCATCCACAATCCACAATCTCCAGTCACCATCCACAATCTCCAGTCACCATCCACAATACCCAATCTCCAGTCACCATCCACTATCTCCAGTCACCATCCACAATCTACAATCTCCAGTCACCATCCACAATCCACAATCTCCAGTCACCATCCACAATCTCCAGTCACCATCCACAATCCACGATCTCCAGTCACCATCCACAATCCACAATCTCCAGTCACCATCCACAATCTCCAGTCACCATCCACAATCTCCAGTCACCATCCACAATCTTCAGTCACCATCCACAATCCACAACCTCCAGTCACCATCCAGAATCCACAATCTCCAGTCACCATCCACAATCTCCAGTCACCATCCACAATCTCCAGTCACCATCCACAATATCCAATCTCCAGTCACCATCCACTATCTCCAGTCACCATCCACAATCTACAATCTCCAGTCACCATCCACAATCTCCAGTCACCATCCACAATCTCCAGTCACCATCCACAATCTTCAGTCACCATCCACAATATCCAATCTCCAGTCACCATCCACTATCTCTAGTCACCATCCACAATCTACAATCTCCAGTCACCATCCACAATCTCCAGTCACCATCCACAATCCACAATCTCCAGTCACCATCCACAATCTCCAGTCACCATCCACAATCTTCAGTCACCATTCACAATCTCCAGTCACCATCCACAATATCCAATCTCCAGTCACCATCCACTATCTCTAGTCACCATCCACAATCTACAATCTCCAGTCACCACCCACAATCTCCAGTCACCATCCACAATCCACAAACTCCAGTCACCATCCACAATCTCCAGTCACCATCCACAATCTCCAGTCACCATCAACAATCCACAATCTCCAGTCACCATCCACAATCTCCAGTCACCATCCACAATATCCAATCTCCAGTCACCATCCACAATCTCCAGTCACCATCCACAATCCACAATCTCCAGTCACCATCCACAATCTCCAGTCACCATCCACAATATCCAATCTCCAGTCACCATCCACAATCTCCAGTCACCATCCACAATCCACAATCTCCAGTCACAATCCACAATCTCCAGTCACCATCCACAATATCCAATCTCCAGTCACCATCCACAATCTCCAGTCACCATTCACAATCTACAATCTCCAGTCACCATCCACAATCTCCAGTCACCATCCACAATCTCCAGTCACCATCCACTATCTCCAGTCACCATCCACAATATCCAATCTCCAGTCACCATCCACTATCTCTAGTCACCATCCACAATCTACAATCTCCAGTCACCATCCACAATCTCCAGTCACCATCCACAATCCACAAACTCCAGTCACCATCCACAATCTCCAGTCACCATCCACAATCTCCACTCACCATCCACAATCCACAAACTCCAGTCACCATCCACAATCTCCAGTCACCATCAACAATCCACAATCTCCAGTCACCATCAACAATCCACAATCTCCAGTCACCATCCACAATCTCCAGTCACCATCCACAATATCCAATCTCCAGTCACCATCCACAATCTCCATTCACCATCCACAATCCACAATCTCCAGTCACCATCCACAATCTCCAGTCACCATCCACTATCTCCAGTCACCATTCACAATCTACAATCTCCAGTCACCATCCACAATCTCCAGTCACCATCCACAATCCACAATCTCCAGTCACCATCCACAATCCACAATCTCCAGTCACCATCCACAATCTCCAGTCACCATCCACAATCTCCAGTCACCATCCACAATCCACAATCTCCAGTCACCATCCACAATCTCCAGTCACCATCCACAATACCCAATCTCCAGTCACCATCCACTATCTCCAGTCACCATCCACAATCTACAATCTCCAGTCACCATCCACAATCCACAATCTCCAGTCACCATCCACAATCTCCAGTCACCATCCACAATCCACGATCTCCAGTCACCATCCACAATCCACAATCTCCAGTCACCATCCACAATCTCCAGTCACCATCCACAATCTCCAGTCACCATCCACAATCTTCAGTCACCATCCACAATCCACAACCTCCAGTCACCATCCAGAATCCACAATCTCCAGTCACCATCCACAATCTCCAGTCACCATCCACAATCTCCAGTCACCATCCACAATATCCAATCTCCAGTCACCATCCACTATCTCCAGTCACCATCCACAATCTACAATCTCCAGTCACCATCCACAATCTCCAGTCACCATCCACAATCTCCAGTCACCATCCACAATCTTCAGTCACCATCCACAATCCACAATCTCCAGTCACCATCCACAATCCACAATCTCCAGTCACCATCCACAATCTCCAGTCACCATCCACAATATCCAATCTCCAGTCACCATCCACTATCTCCAGTCACCATCCACAATCCACAATCTCCAGTCACCATCCACAATCTCCAGTCACCATCCACAATATCCAGTCACCATCCACAATCTCCAGTCACCATCCACAATCCACAATCTCCAGTCACCATCCACAATCCACAGTCACCATCCACAATCCACAATCTCCAGTCACCATCCACAATCCACAATCTCCAATCTCCAGTCACCATCCACTATCTCCAGTCACCATCCACAATCTACAATTTCCAGTCACCATCCACAATCTCCAGTCACCATCCACAATCTTCAGTCACCATCCACAATCTCCAATCTCCAGTCACCATCCACAATCTCCAATCACCATCCACAACCTCCAATCTCTAGTCACCATCCACAATATCGGCTGTAAATACATTCTTTAATACATTTTACAGGAATTCAACCAATAAAAAGTTAGAAAATAGCATCCAATGTGTAACTCATAAAGTGGTGACAGCTGGGTTAGAGACCACGTCCTCTTGATCAAAGGGGCCCCAGCCACATAACAGTGCCCTCTGACCACTGCCCCACAGAACACATGAGGGTTGTTGGACTGGTCCCAGGTAGTCTGTCTGTGTGCATCTTGGGTAACTCATTCAATCGACCCTCAGTAGGGTTTCTTTGGACAAATTAGTAGGCTCTCTGTGAATACATAAACACATTTTTCAACATTTTTTCCCACTTTGCAATAAAGTTTTATGCTAGCTTTGTAATATACTGGTGTTTAAATGGTGTATTAAGAAAGCATGTACTAATGTGTTTGCCTGGACTCCAGCCTGGAACACCTATACAAATGCTTATGACCGAGGTTAATAGGCCATCAGGATGCCCAGGTAAGGTTATGATGACATTATTGTTTTATACAATTAGTGTTCATAGAATATGTGAAATGCTTATGGATTATTATATTTTATAACATATACCATATATGGTGCACTTATTATAGATGTTATAAAAACTGATTTATTATTTCACACAGGTAAATAATTCACACAGGTAAAATAATCAACAGGTTTATTTGCAGAAGTATGTGATCGCAACATGGAAGCAGATGAGCAACATATTTATACATTGTTCAGGATAGATGTCTGTTCTGATATGCAGATCAAGGCAATGATTGAAGATGAAGTAAGCAGATGACTAAAGAAAAGTTGTTCAGGTAGGTATCGTGCAGGTAAGGAGTCAGGTAAGTGCATGTAGGTGAGGGCCGTTGAGGATTATGGGAAATGTAGTGTGGAGTTGGTGACTATCTGGTGACTGTGACAAAGTACACAATAAGTGAGTAAAAACCCTCACCATTTCATAAGCTGTAAGCCATAATCATCAAAATTATAACAAATAAAGGCTTGAAATATCTCACTTTGCTTATAATGAGTCTATATAATATATTAATTTCACCTGTTAAGTTGAATTCTCGAAATAAATTAATTTTTTGATGAAATTCTAATTATATGACCAGCACCTGCACCCTCTAGTATAACTTTAAGTAATTGTGCATGCAATAACAGTGGATTACTTGAAATTATACCTGCATACCTTCACCAATTAAATTTTGAAGTAAGGTGAACGTAGTTGCATTGATTTACTTAAAGTTATACTAGAGGGTGCGTGCTGATAATTTAAAGTAAATCAATGCAACTACGTTCACCTTACTTCAAAATTTAATTGGTGAAGGTATGCAGGTATAATTTCAAGTAATCCACTGTTATTGCATGCACAATTACTTAAAGTTATACTAGAGGGTCCGTGCTGATAATTTAAAGTAATTGTGCATGCAATAACAGTGGATTACTTGAAGTTGTACCTTCACAACCCCAGTCAATTTTAAAGTAATTGCACTGTAATTTCCTTTAAGTTGTATTGAAATGACACCTTCAGTGGGAGGAGACTCATGAGACAAGTCATCTGTTCAGAGTTTTAACATGACACAACTCTCTAGATCCCTGAACTTGCAGCATCAATCGTCGGTAGATCCTGAGCTTTCAGCATCAAACATGCCTGTCGAATCATGCCCGATTTGCTGTCGTTTGTTCGCTCGTCTAGGCCAGCACTTGAAAGCCTTCCACAATGTCAAAAATGTTCAAGAAAGAAAGTTGCTTCTTTCACTGGAGTCTGGAAGGATCAATATCCGTCAAGGACGCTGTCCGGTGCCTGGCTGTGGCAAAGAAACATCTCGCATGGACCGGCACTTCAAGGCCCATGTGGAATTATCAGAGGCAGCCAGGAGTGAGTATTTGATGGTCAGTAAGCGGCAAAAAGTGCTTGATCTCTTGAGCGCACTGAGGGCTACAAACCCGGAGGTGCCAATGGTATCCACCCTTGACCTGGAATCCGAACACACCTGGATGGAGGATGACACCATGCCGTTTCATGAGGAGGATGAGGAGGAGGAGGAGTGCACTAATGCTGCCTGTAACCGCCGGGTAGCAACAATGAGGGCACAGATCTCTGATCTCAACCAGCAGGTAGATACTCTTTCCAGTGCCCTCAAAAGTGTTTCTCGGCGGTACCGGGTGCTGAGCAGGAGGTCAGTATCCAAGGGTGCAGCCAGACTCCATCAGGTTACAAAAAAACTGCTGTCATCTCTTGGACCAGAGGAAGAGACTGAGGTTGCTGACGAGACATCTCCTGCATCTCCAGAGAGGCTACCCTCCACCCACGAGGAGCCGTCAGACACCCAGCCACCCTCAGACACCCAGCCATCTTCCGTCCCCCGGGCACACTCTAGCACAGAGGTGCAAACAAGCCAGCGTCCAGGGGGGCAAAGTCCACCTCACTACCCGGATCATGTGGTGGTTCTGAGTGAGTATAACATTTGCATGGTTTTAAAATATATATTTTTTTTTTTTTTGAGAAATGTTTTGTAAAAGATTGAAAGCAAATAAATAAAATGTGTGAAATGTTTTAGAAAGGCTGTGACTGCACTGACAGTCTCTTTGCTTTCCTCTTTCTTTGTGTGCAGACGGACTGCTCGAAGAATACCGGTTGCACCAAGAAGGCCCCGATCCAGCATACAAATTGAAAGAGAATGTGAGCGGGAAGATATACAGGATTAAAAAATTTCTGGGCTTCATGTCCGAGGGCAAAAGTAACCTCGCCAGTCTGTGCTTTCTCAACGAGACGTCCAAGATACACGCGTAAGTCCTGTTCTTCTTGTGTTGTGAAGTTTTTTTAAAATAGTAAAAGAGAGCTGTCTGTGAACTTGTAAGGCTAATGATGCACGCTTCACAGCTGTAATGTAATGCTGCCAAATAGATTGAATTTTGTGTTTTTGCTGCCAACCTGATACTGTACATTACTGCATAATTCGGCACTGCTTTTATTAGTGTGTGTTTTATTTGACCGTGTTGTGCAGTGCAGGGTGTTAGAAACAGCACTTTTTAAACGGACTAATTCAATCTATTTAAAAAAATGTAATTTTGCACTCAACTTTGACCATTTACTTAAAAATATACCTTCACACTCCGAGAATATTTTCGAGTAATAGTACATGCAATTGCTGTGAATTACTTGAGATTATACCTGCACGCATCCAATTGTAAATTTTAAAGTAACGGTGTATACAATTACAGTGATTGACTCTAAATTATCAGCACGCCCCTGCTAGAATATTTTTAAGTAATTGTAGATGTAACACCAGTCTGTGCTTTCTGAATGAAATGTCCAGAATACGCGCGCAAGTTCTGTTTTTCTTGTGTTCTCAAAAGTTTGTTTAACCATTAAAACGGAGCTGTCCGTGGTCCTGCAGTTTTAAGGCTAATGATGCACGCTTCACAGCTGTAATGTAATGCTGCCAAATAGATTGAATTTTGTGTTTTTGCTGCCAACCTGATACTGTACATTACTGCATAATTCGGCACTGCTTTTTTTTAGTGTGTGTTTTATGTGACCGAGATGAGCAGCGCAGGGTGTTAGAAACAGCACTTTTTTAAACGGACTAATCCAATCTATTTTTAAAAAAAATGTAATTTTGCACTCAACTTTGACCATTTACTTAAAAATATACCTTCACACTCCGAGAATATTTTCGAGTAATAGTACATGCAATTGCTGTGAATTACTTGAGATTATACCTGCACGCATCCAATTGTAAATTTTAAAGTAACGGTGTATACAATTACAGTGATTGACTCTAAATTATCAGCACGCCCCTGCTAGAATATTTTTAAGTAATTGTAGATGTAACACCAGTCTGTGCTTTCTGAATGAAATGTCCAGAATACGCGCGCAAGTTCTGTTTTTCTTGTGTTCTCAAAAGTTTGTTTAACCATTAAAACGGAGCTGTCCGTGGTCCTGCAGTTTTAAGGCTAATGATGCACGCTTCACAGCTGTAATGTAATGCTGCCAAATAGATTGAATTTTGTGTTTTTGCTGCCAACCTGATACTGTACATTACTGCATAATTCGGCACTGCTTTTATTAGTGTGTGTTTTATTTGACCGTGTTGTGCAGTGCAGGGTGTTAGAAACAGCACTTTTTAAACGGACTAATTCAATCTATTTAAAAAAATGTAATTTTGCACTCAACTTTGACCATTTACTTAAAAATATACCTTCACACTCCGAGAATATTTTCGAGTAATAGTACATGCAATTGCTGTGAATTACTTGAGATTATACCTGCACGCATCCAATTGTAAATTTTAAAGTAACGGTGTATACAATTACAGTGATTGACTCTAAATTATCAGCACGCCCCTGCTAGAATATTTTTAAGTAATTGTAGATGTAACACCAGTCTGTGCTTTCTGAATGAAATGTCCAGAATACGCGCGCAAGTTCTGTTTTTCTTGTGTTCTCAAAAGTTTGTTTAACCATTAAAACGGAGCTGTCCGTGGTCCTGCAGTTTTAAGGCTAATGATGCACGCTTCACAGCTGTAATGTAATGCTGCCAAATAGATTGAATTTTGTGTTTTTGCTGCCAACCTGATACTGTACATTACTGCATAATTCGGCACTGCTTTTTTTTAGTGTGTGTTTTATGTGACCGAGATGAGCAGCGCAGGGTGTTAGAAACAGCACTTTTTTAAACGGACTAATCCAATCTATTTTTTAAAAAAATGTAATTTTGCACTCAACTTTGACCATTTACTTAAAAATATACCTTCACACTCCGAGAATATTTTCGAGTAATAGTACATGCAATTGCTGTGAATTACTTGAGATTATACCTGCACGCATCCAATTGTAAATTTTAAAGTAACGGTGTATACAATTACAGTGATTGACTCTAAATTATCAGCACGCCCCTGCTAGAATATTTTTAAGTAATTGTAGATGTAACACCAGTCTGTGCTTTCTGAATGAAATGTCCAGAATACGCGCGCAAGTTCTGTTTTTCTTGTGTTCTCAAAAGTTTGTTTAACCATTAAAACGGAGCTGTCCGTGGTCCTGCAGTTTTAAGGCTAATGATGCACGCTTCACAGCTGTAATGTAATGCTGCCAAATAGATTGAATTTTGTGTTTTTGCTGCCAACCTGATACTGTACATTACTGCATAATTCGGCACTGCTTTTTTTTAGTGTGTGTTTTATGTGACCGAGATGAGCAGCGCAGGGTGTTAGAAACAGCACTTTTTTAAACGGACTAATCCAATCTATTTTTTAAAAAAATGTAATTTTGCACTCAACTTTGACCATTTACTTAAAAATATACCTTCACACTCCGAGAATATTTTCGAGTAATAGTACATGCAATTGCTGTGAATTACTTGAGATTATACCTGCACGCATCCAATTGTAAATTTTAAAGTAACGGTGTATACAATTACAGTGATTGACTCTAAATTATCAGCACGCCCCTGCTAGAATATTTTTAAGTAATTGTAGATGTAACACCAGTCTGTGCTTTCTGAATGAAATGTCCAGAATACGCGCGCAAGTTCTGTTTTTCTTGTGTTCTCAAAAGTTTGTTTAACCATTAAAACGGAGCTGTCCGTGGTCCTGCAGTTTTAAGGCTAATGATGCACGCTTCACAGCTGTAATGTAATGCTGCCAAATAGATTGAATTTTGTGTTTTTGCTGCCAACCTGATACTGTACATTACTGCATAATTCGGCACTGCTTTTTTTTAGTGTGTGTTTTATGTGACCGAGATGAGCAGCGCAGGGTGTTAGAAACAGCACTTTTTTAAACGGACTAATCCAATCTATTTTTTAAAAAAATGTAATTTTGCACTCAACTTTGACCATTTACTTAAAAATATACCTTCACACTCCGAGAATATTTTCGAGTAATAGTACATGCAATTGCTGTGAATTACTTGAGATTATACCTGCACGCATCCAATTGTAAATTTTAAAGTAACGGTGTATACAATTACAGTGATTGACTCTAAATTATCAGCACGCCCCTGCTAGAATATTTTTAAGTAATTGTAGATGTAACACCAGTCTGTGCTTTCTGAATGAAATGTCCAGAATACGCGCGCAAGTTCTGTTTTTCTTGTGTTCTCAAAAGTTTGTTTAACCATTAAAACGGAGCTGTCCGTGGTCCTGCGGTTTTAAGGCTAATGATGCACGCTTCACAGCTGTAATGTAATGCTGCCAAATAGATTTCTGATGGGATATAGTTTTGAATTTTGTGTTTTTGCTGCAAACCTAATTCTGTACATGACCAGCCCATCTGTGCACTTCAAAACATTTTGCATATGTGATGCTACTTTGAATTGAGTGTTTCCTGATTTATGATGTTGTTGTTTTTTTGGTCTGTGTGCAGATGGATCTCGTACCTAAGACAGTCCCACATGAAGGAGACGACAGTTAAGCACTATGTCCATAATGTCGCACAGTTTATGGATTACATTACAGAGACGCCTCCAACCTCCTGCCGCCTCAGCAAGACGGTGCTCATCGGGCTGCGCCGGGAGATGCGCCGTATCCTCAAAATGATGGGCAGGAGTGTGGCCATGCACCAAGTGGAGGTGAAGGCCAAGAAAGAGGAGAATGTGGTAAGCAAGGCCACCCTGCAGAAGTGCCAGGAGCTGTCCAGCAAAGCGATCCCTGATATTCTGGGTAAGTTTTTTTATTCAAACATTTCAACTTGTACTCTCAAGGAGTTAACTGTAAAAAATGTATTTGCCATTTAATTGCTGAGATTTTACTCTTTGTTGTTGTTGTTGTTGTTGTTTTTAGACAATTTGGAGAAGAACCCAAACTACAAAAACATGTGGAGGTTCTACGGGTACTTTTCGGCCTTCCTGACATCCCTTTATGGTCACAGGGGAGGTGTCCTGCAAAATATGACAATCCAGGAGGTGCAGGGGGCTCGTTTTTCCCTCACCGAGAAGGCACATGTCATAAACGTGAGTGTTTGTAATTTATATACAAAAATGTTTTGGGGATCTGTTCTGTTCTTAACTGCCTTTGTTTTTTGTGTGTGTGAACAGGTCCGCAGTCACAAAACCAATAAGGCCTTCGGACCAGCGCAGATTGCCCTACTGGATTTTGAGTATGAGTGGGTACAACGTTTTTTGAGGATCAAAAACAAACTGCCAGGCGGGGAGGATGCCAATTATTTTTTTTTTACCTCCAAACCAAACCCATGCAAAAACCTAAATGGGTATTTCCAGGAGGCATGGAAGGAAATGGAGCTCCCTGGATGCCCCACATTCACCGACATACGAACCTCCATCGCCAGCCATGTAAGTGTGTTCTCACATATTTTTGGTTAGCACTGTGTAATGTTTTATCTTACTAATTTGCCTTTGTTTTCCCTCTTTTCCTCTGTGTTTGTAGGTCAGGTTCACGCACGGGGATGATGACAGGCACAAACTTTCCAAATTTATGTGCCACGATGTCCGTACGGCCGATAAATATTACGTGACAAACCTGTCAGTGAAGCAGGCCGTCGAACATCGGATATTGTTCCAGGCAGCGCTGCAGGGTGAGGAGAGGTCACCGTCTGAGACAGAACTACCCAAGAAGAGAAAGCGGCCCCTGAGAAAGGCACCTCGGCCCTGCAAGCGTGTTTCTCCAGGCTCGACTGATGTGACGTCGACCAGCACCAGCCCAGAGGATGCTGAAAAACACCAACAGGAGTCGGCGGTGTTCACTCTGGGGTCTGAAAAGGTAAACTGATATCATGTAATGAGACTACATCCATACATGTTGTCTTGATTTGCAGACTAATGATAAACTGTTCTCCATGTATTTTTTTTTTTTTTGACAGGATGACCCAGACAGTTCCCAGACAGCCTCTGGAGAGATGGACGCGGCAAAGGTGACAAGGGAGGAGACCAAAGGCATGAAGAAGCTGAGGGTGGTCCTGACTCCTCTGGGCCTCAAGGCTAGACTGAGGCCCAGGCGGATCTCACCACTAAACATGCGGAAGGTTAAGGCGTTAACCAAATCCAAAAAGGTGTCAAATAAAGTCAAAAAATGTCTTGAAAAGCGCCGTAGAAAAATATAAGTCTACAGTTTAAAAACATTGAGTTCTTTTTTCTTATTATTAAAGACAAACCATATTATTATAATATAGTTAATTGTTTTTCTTCTTTTGCCCTCTAAACATTCAGTGTGTTTAGTGTTTTATTTTTTTATTAGTATAGTGTTTATAACACTTAATTTTATAATAAACTTAATCGTTTATTATAGTTTGCTGCTATTTCTATATCATTATTATGTTATCATGTTTTGATTATCTTTGTGTGATTTTTTTTCTAATAAATATACTTGCTTGTTTTGGAACTCACACTTTTTGTCTGTCATCATTTTTTTTCCTGAAAGGGTATTTATTGTATTAACTGTGATAAAGTTTAATCCAGCAAAAAAAAAAAAAGTTATCCAAGATCCAGCGGCTGAAACTTTCTAATTCAAAAACAGCATCCACATGTAACCTATTCAACATTGCCCCTGCCGTCTCTGGAAATTTAATTTCAGGGCTAATTATTCATAATTAAAAGATGTAATCAGGTTTCACCTCATAAAACCACTGTATTTATTAAATATGACCTTTTGATGTATTGGCATCCCACCTGTAGCTTAACTCACTGGCCTTCAACACATGTGTTGAAATCCCCAGTGCCTTACGGGGATTCACCGGCTGAAAATGTCTAAGTCAGAAACAGCATCCAACCTGCAACTTATTTGACGGCGGCCCTATAGGCTGTCTGTGGACAGTTTAAAATGATGCAAATTGTACATAATTAATGGGTGTAATGTACATCAGTGTGTTGTGTAGTGTCCCTTGTGTGGTGTACATTAGGTTTCACCTCATAAAAACACTGTATTTATGAAATATGTAGTGGTCAGTGGGGACTGTGTCTTGTGATCTAGACACTTATCTCGTGAGGTCATGGTATACATTAGTGATATTGGACACACACTCACATTTTTTAAGATATATTAGTATAGACACAAGACGGGACAAGAAGACTTTGGGCTCCATCAGTGTGTTTATATTGCAATTACTGTGTGGTTTGGATTAGGTCTTACCCAAATGTATTCATATATATTTTGCATCTATATCTATTTGCAATCTATATATCATTATCTTTATACGTACACATTTTAGTGAAAAAAAATTTGTATCCATAACATCTGGTTAATTCCATAAGATGATCTGTGCTGAGTTAGAACACACGTCTCCACGAGCAAAGGGGACCCAACCAAAACACAGCGCACACTGACCACTACCCCACAGAAGACATGAGATCTACCCAGTAGCCTGTCTGTCTGAAACCTGGACAACTGTAACTCATTCAGTGAACCTTTTTAAGATATATATATATAAATATATATTTCGCATCCATATCTATTTGCAGTCTATACATCTCTATCTTTATACATACAAATTTTAGGAAAAAAAGTTTTTATCCATAACATCATGTTGATCCCATAAGTTGGTCTGTGCTGGGTTAGAACACACGTCTCCACGAGAAAAGGGGACCCAACCAAAACACAGGGCACACTGACCACTACCCCACAGAAGACATGAGATCTCCCCACTAGCCTGTCTGTCTGAAACCTGGACAGCATCAAACCTGTAGCTTAATAAGTTACTCACTGGCCTTCAACACATGTGTTGAAATCCCCAGTGCCTTACGGGGATTCACCGGCTGAAAATTTCTAAGTCAGAATCAGCATCCAACCTGCAACTTATTTGACGGCGGCCCTATAGGCGGTCTGTTGACAGTTCAATTTTATGAAAATTGTGTATAATTAATGGCTGTAATGTACATGAATGTGTTGTGTAGTGTCCCTTGTGTGGTATACATTAGGTTTCACCTCATAAAACCACTGTAGTTATGAAATATGACCTTGTGATGTACTGGCATCCCACCTGTAGCGTAATAAGTTACTCACTGGCCTTGGCCTTAAAAAAAAAGGGACTTGTTCTGTGGGGTAGTGGTCAGTGGGGACTGTGTTGTGATCTCATGAGGTAATGGGTTCTAATCTGGCGTGTATCATGTTATGGCATCACCCTGATTTGTTCATCTTAAAACTATTTTGTTAGTGTCATTTAAGTATAGATATCTTAAAAATGCTCAATTTGCAAGGACAAATATGAAAAAAGTTATTAAAAATGTAAATATAGAGCAAATATTGTGTAAAAAATAATAATAAAATGTATACATTAGTGATATTAAACACACACTCACAATTTTCGTTAACATATTCTTTTTAATATGGTAAATATAGTGCAAATATAGTGAACAATAAAATGTATACACTATTGATATTATACACACACACACACACACACACACAATTTTTTAACAAAGATAAGTACAGCTATTTTAAAAATGCAAAATGTGCAAGAAAAATATAAAAAAAGTTATTAAAAATGTAAGTATAGTGCAAATGAAGTGAACAAAATAATATTAAAATGTATACACTATTGATATTATACACACACACACAATTTTTTAACATAGATAAGTACAGATATTTTAAAAATGCAAAATGTGCAAGAAAAAATATAAAAAAAGTTATTAAAATTGTAAATATTAAATAAATATAATAAAAACGTGTATATAAAAGGTGCACAAAAAATCCAGGAGGTCTGAGTCACTGAGTCCTGGGCAGGATCTGTAAAAACAAACGATTCACTGTTAACGGTTCATTTATATAACAATAAAATAGAGCCTGATTACAAATATGCTGACCAATTAACCCTTACCCTGCAATCTAGTCCAAATCCAGGAGGTCCTGCAGGTCTAATGTAGCCATGTCCTGACCAGGATCCATCTCTGTAAAAACAAACCATTCACTTTTAACAGTACATTTAGATAATACAATAGAGCCTGATTACAAATGTGCTGACCAATTTAAACTTACCCTGCATTATAAAAGACTCCTCCAATGATTCGTCCAGCCCGTGATCACCAACGATATCTTCATTAAAATCAAGGGAGGCTGTAAAAAATAAAAATTAAAAAAATGTACAATTCTGTACAAAATACTAATGATCAATTAAGATTGCAGGTTGGTTTACTTACCTAGCGACTGAAAAAAAGAATCCTCGTCTTGATCCTGGGAAGCTGTCACTTGGTCTGCTTGGGCCAGGCTCGCAACGACATCAAACGTGCTGACCATTGGAGTCTTGGGATTATTCGCCCTCAGGCGAGCAAGCGCCTCCACGGAGACCTTCAGCTTGATGTCTTGTATTATGTCTTTAACCTTATTTACCTAAAAAAAAATAGAGTTTAGTGTAAAACAACAACATTGTTTTTTAAGGACATTGTAATGTATGTGTAATAAAGTTGTAACAACACATTAACAATGTGTTACAATAAATGTTTACATTACACAACTATTCTAATATCTTTCTTAAACCAACAACAAGCTTTTGAGTTAGGCTGGTGGGGTGCAGTTGTGTGAGTACTTACTGTAAGATCTTTGTGCATTTTGATCAAGTGCCTCTCGAGGAAGGTAAATTTCTTGAAGCACACTGGGCAGGTCACATTCTGCAATTTCACTCGTCCCCTGGCTAACTTGAGGAGCACCTTACGCTCCTCCAGGTTCAGAACCTTGTGTCTATTCCTCAAATGTTGTCTCAAATGAGTCAACTTGGAGGTGCAAAGGGGGCATTCCAACTCCATCTATGAATGGGTAAATTAAGTTATTACATTTGAAATGTTTTAAAGAATCATGCACAACTCTGAATGAAAGATGAAATATTCAACTTACATTTCAAAAAGTAGCAGACCAAATCTAGAGAGGCCTGGAGCTGCTGCTTCTTTCAGATGGTGTCTTGTAATGACCTTACCTGTGCCTTCGGATGACCCATTAACCTTGGTCATTAGCATATGTATAGGGGATCGGCCCATGATGCACACAGACAGACTGCTGGGGAGAAGTCAAGGATTTTCTGTGTCTTCTGTGGGGAAATGGTCAGTGTGGGCTACATTAATACTCAATATACACGATGAACACTCCACAGGTCAATGTTGTTTTAGAAAAAACTTAACCTGTAACCTCAAAAAATGGTTGTACTGTCTATCTATCTATCTATCTAAATAATGAACTCCACAGGAACATGTTTTTATCTTCCTAAACTAAACCAAACCAGTGGACCTTAATGGGCCATTAACACATAGCCAAGCCAGGGTCCGGGAAAAACCTGTTTGGTAAGTTGACTTGAGAGGGTTTTGAGATGCTGCGATCTGATTTGATGACTTGAGGGGCTTGTGAGATGCTGCAATCTGATTGGTTAAGATGGATTTAATCCCAGGTTAATGACTGAGACCTTTTAGGACAATTCTAACAGTTCTCTGAACATCATCCGGAGTGAATGTCATCTGGAGATAATCTTGAGATTTGAAATGGCCGAACAAGCTCAGAAAAGGTAAGGCTTGTGTTTTCTTTTACTTTGTGTTACTTTGTGTTTCCTTGAGAGGATGTTTTCTTCATTTAGAGAAGTATTTTATCTAAAAATAATACGTTTTAAGGTCAGAGGTAATGGTGGTTACATTTAAATGGATGTTTTTGTATCACTTTTGATTGTGGTTTAAGACTCAATTGTGCTTTTAGCTCAAAAGCAAAACAACAAACACATGTTGACAAAGTTTAAAAGCAAATACACTGTGTTTTTTAAGTTTTAAAAGTTGAAACTGAGCATAATGGAAATGCTACAAGGCCTTGTTTTGCTGCATCTTTAGGTTATATTAAATCATTGGGGTTTTTTAAAAATAATTTCTCATTCTTTCAGATCTTTCTTTGTATAATTTATTTTATATCGTTTCATTTTCCATTAAAGGTCTGCTGATCGCCGTGTGCTTTATTGTTTGCTGTGCCACAAGCCGCAGGACACCCTTTCTTCACACCTGAATCGGGTATGCATGAAAAATAGCACGCCCGAACAAAGAGAAGCCGAGCTCAAAAGAGCTAAAATTTCACACAGGGAGTGGGTCCAACACAACAGATGCTGGGACTACAACCAGCTCTGTGTGATCTTGCCTGATCAAAGCTCTCGCATGGCCATGGTAAAGGAGCTTCTTCGGCGTGGCTTTTTTGTTAAAAACCAGCCCCAGGAAGTTTTCTCTGCTGCTGATGCTCCCTCTGCTGCTGCTGTTGTTCCTCCCTCTGCTGCTGCTGCTGCTGAGCATCCTCCACAGTAAGTGCAGTAATCCGTGTACTTATTACATATTTATTACATGATAATAAAGGATGTTTTATTTTTCTAAATTGAAGAATCTTTCACAACTTGGGTCGTATTCTTCAAAAGTCTCGTTTGTTATGTTTAATCCAAACAGAGTTCAGCTGGCTCCTGGGATTGAAGATTGCCAGAACATTCTAACGCTGGCAAAGTCTGACGTCCTCAGGATCCAGAGGTACCTGGACATGGACAAGGAGGGCCCAGAGACGGACAAAACCTTGTACCGTTATTTCTGTGAAGCCCTCTTGGTCTTCAAACATGTCCAGTGTCCACAAGCTGTGGAAGCATTGACAGTAAGTTCATATATTTTAATGAGTATATAGTTGTGATATATACTGTAATATTTGCGCATGTATGCATTAGTAACTACAACATTTTCAATGTTTTCCAGGACGAAGAGTGGGTAAACAGGACAGAGCTGGGAGACAGGGTTGTGCTGGGTGTACAAGATAGAGCCTCGAGCATGCGAATAGCTCTGAGCAAAGAGGAGGAAGCTGTAAGTTTTAAGTTGATGCAAACAGTAGATTTCTTACCACCATTCTTTTACATTTAATAACTTGTTTGTCTTTTTTATTTTTTTTAGTTCTTGGATCTTTACTTTGTAAAGATCAGGCCTGAGAAGCTGCAGCCTCAGAAAGAAACAAACTGTTTCTTTGTTTCCTCTGATGGCAAAGCGGTTCATAGTGTGTCACGGGACATGAACCGCCTCCATGAATTGTAAGTACATACACAGATTCATGCGCATGTGTGTTAATGGATCCAAAATTTGTCAGTCACACCACAATTAACATTCCCTTTTTCATTTTCTTTCTGCAGGTACAAGATGGCCCCCTTTACCAGCAAGTGTGTGAGGAGGGCTGTGGAAACAGCTGCCAAGAGCCTCCCAGCTGAACAAAAGGGGGCCCTTCTTCACTACATGGGTCTCAGCGCTGGTGTGTTCCAGCTCCAGGATGTCGTGGACGCAGCTCTACTGCTGGAATCATTGGCCAGGTATGTCTCTTTATCCAAACAAGACATAACTCACAACACAGCACATATTTTTCAGAGCAGATTAGCAATTTTTTATTCATATTTTTTTGTGCATATTGTAAACCTTGTATTCCTCACTTACACAGCAGGTCTGCGGACGAGACAGCGTTGGATACACGTGGCGCAGCTGGAGGACCACGGACAGACTTTATGGCGTTCTTAGAAAAATTCCCGGTGTCGCTGGAGGGTGTGCCACCATCCAAAAAGAAAAGGATGGAGTCCGGTTTCCCAGAAAACCGGATCTTCTATGACAAGTGGAGGGCCACCCAGTACGCCCAGCGTGAGAATCATCTGCTGTGTAAGTCTCTGAATCCATCAATACAGCATTGACACGCATTGACTCAACACAAACATTTATTTACAGTGACAAGTGAATCACATGAGTAAATTTATTTCATTCTGTATTTCAGCCTACTACAAACTCCGAAAGCCGTCCGCAGCAAAGGTGAAACGATTAATTGGCCATGAGGGTTGGACGGTGAATTGCCCGAGGCCGGAGGACATCGTGCGCCTGTGGGAACCAGCCCGAAATAAAGCTCTGGAGAGTGATGAATATGTCATTAGGTGTGTCTCCGAGCAGACCTGGACGGGGCTGGCCATACATGATTACGGCGCACCGGAAGGTCTAGGTAAGAAAACATTTCATTTTTCTTGTCAGGGCTGAAAAAAACAATAATTTAAAATGTACATTTCAACAACAATGATCTACATGTAATGTTTTTTCACTAACTAAAAACATTTTATGTTCTCTTTATTATAGGGGTCATCACAACCCGAAACTTTGCCAAAGGTGACATCCTGTGTGACTACCATGGCAAGGTAGTCACAGCTGCAGAAGGGAGGGCCATTGTTGAGAGCCAGCATAATGAGCCTGGATATGTATATTTTTTTAAATGTGGAGGAAAAGACCTATGCATTGATGCACAGACCTCCCCTTGCTCGTGCCACCCTCACAAAAAAACCTTCGGAAGAATGGTCAACCATTCCCGGAAGAATGCTAACCTTAAGCCATTCCACTGTAAACTTAAGGTACATGGGCAGGACCAGGATGTCATACTCTTCAAGGCCAACAGGGACATTGTTGTTGGGACTCAATTAAAATTTGATTATGGAGTCAGGAGACATTCTTTCAAGGGAGAGAGCAATGCCTATGAATGGCTGGACGAATAGGCCATTTCAAGTTGTGTTTTTTTTTTTTTTTTTACTTGATATTTTTTTAGCACACAGAGTTTTTTTATTACTCATTCAATAATTTATTCTTTACTTGTTTAAATTGTTTCATATTTATGATGATTGTAAATAGTTTTGTAGAGTTGTATTTTCTTGTACTTCATAATAAAATTTGTTTTAATGAAAAAAAAAGTTTAAGAAGTTGTCATCATTACATCATATGCTTTATTTGGGAAATATCTAATACAAACCACACAGTAATTGCAATATAAACACACTGATGTGTATTAAAAAAAGTTAATGTTAAGTTAAAAATGTAAATATAGTGCAAATATAGTTATAATAATAATAAAATGTATACATTAGTGATATTGGACACACACTCACATTTTTTAACATATATTAGTATAGTGAAAATTTCTAAGTCAGAAACAGCATCCAACCAGCAACTTATTTGACGCCTCCCATATGGGCGGTCTGTTGACAGTTCAATTTTATGCAAATAGTGTATAATTAATGGCTTAATAAGTTACTCACTGGCCTTCAACACATGTGTTGAAATCCCCAGTGCCTTACGGGGATTCACCGGCTGCAAATTTCTAAGTCAGAACCAGAATCCAACCTGCAACTTATTTGACGGCGGCCCTATAGGCTGTCTGTGGACAGTTTAAAATGATGCAAATTGTGCATAATTAATGGGTGTAATGTACATCAGTGTGTTGTGTAGTGTCCCTTGTGTGGTGTACATTAGGTTTCACCTCATAAAAGCACTGTATTTATGAAATATGTAATGGTCAGTGGGGACTGTGTCTTGTGATCTAGACACTTATCTGGTGAGGTCATGGTATACATTAGTGATATTGGACACACACTCACATTTTTTGAACATATATTAGTATAGACACAAGAAGGGACAAGAATACTTTGGGCTCCATCAGTGTGTTTATATTGCAATTACTGTGTGGTTTGGATTAGGTCTTACCCAAATGTATTCATATATATTTTGCATCTATATCTATTTGCAATCTATATATCTCTATCTTTATAGGTACACATTTTAGTGAAAAAAAGTTTGTATCTATAACATCTGGTTAATTCCATAAGATGATCTGTGCTGGGTTAGAACACACGTCTCCACGAGCAAAGGGGACCCAACCAAAACACAGTGCACACTGACCACTACCCCACAGAAGACATGAGATCTTCCCAGTAGCCTGTCTGTGTGAAACCTGGACAACTGTAACTCATTCAGTGAACCTTTTTAAGATATATATATAAATATATATTTCGCATCCATATCTATTTGCAGTCTATACATCTCTATCTTTATACATACAAATTTTAGGGAAAAAAGTTTTTATCCATAACATCATGTTGATCCCATAAGGTGGTCTGCGCTGGGTTAGAACACACGTCTCCACGAGAAAAGGGGACCCAACCAAAACACAGGGCACACTGACCACTACCCCACAGAAGTCATGAAATCTCCCTACTAGCCTGTCTGTTTGAAACCTGGACAGCATCCAACCTGTAGCTTAATAAGTTACTCACTGGCCTTCAACACATGTGTTGAAATCCCCAGTGCCTTACGGGGATTCACCGGCTGCAAATTTCTAAGTCAGAACCAGCATCCAACCTGCAACTTATTTGACGGCGGCCCTATAGGCGGTCTGTAGACAGTTCAATTTTATGAAAATTGTGTATAATTAATGGCTGTAATGTACATGAGTGTGTTGTGTAGTGTCCCTTGCGTGGTATACATTAGGTTTCACCTCATAAAACCACTGTAGTTATGAAATATGACCTTGTGATGTACTGGCATCCCACCTGTAGCTTAAAAAGTTACTGACTGGCCTTGACCTTAAAAAAAGGGACTTGTTCTGTGGGGTAGTGGTCAGTGGGGACTGTGTTGTGATCTCATGAGGTAATGGGTTCTAACCTGGCGTGTATCATGTTATGACATCACCCTGATTTGTTCATCTTAAAACTATTTTGTTAGTGTCATTTAAGTATAGATATCTTAAAAATGCTCAATTTGCAAGGACAAATATAAAAAAAGATATTAAAAATGTAAATATAGTGCAAATATTGTGTAAAAAATTCTAATAAAATGTATACATTAGTGATATTAAACACACACTCACAATATTTTGCATCTATATCTATTTGCAATCCATATATCTCTATCTTTATACATACAAATTTTAGGGAAAAAAGTTTTTTCATCCATAACATCACGTTGATCCCATAAGGTGCTCTGTGCTAGGTTAGAGGCCACGTCAAAACGAGCAAAGTGGACCCGACCACAACCACAGCACACTGACCACTAGCCCACTGAAGTCGTGAAATCTCCAAAGTAACCTGTCTGTGTGAAACCTGGACAGCATCCAACCTGTAGCTTAATAAGTTACTCACTGGCCTTCAACACATGTGTTGAAATCCCCAATGCCTTACGGGGATTCACCGGCTGAAAATTTCTAAGTCAGAAACAGCATCCAACCTGCAACCTATTTGACGGCGGCCCTATAGGCTGTCTGTGGACAGTCAAATATTATGCAGATTTCGCACAATTAATGGGTGTAATGTACACCAGTGTGTTGTGTTGTGTCCCCTGTGTGGTGTACAGTAGGTTTCACCTCATAAAAGACTTATTTCAGAAAATCAGACCCAATGTTCCTGAGAATCCACACTCTGCAACCCAATGTTCCTGAGAATCCACATCCCACCTGTAAATTCCTCCAAGTCAGAAAACCTGCAGTGGGTGGGGACTTCCAGGACCCCAGAGGCTCTGGTGGCACGCCGAGGAAGGTTCACCGTCCTCGGGCACGGCCAGGTGGCCCCCGCGGTCCTGGAAGTCCCTTCGGAGACATGGGTGACAGCCTCACCCACTGAACGAATGGAAAAATTTTAGTTTTCCCCGAATATCTCGAAAACCACACGGCGAAAAAATCTCAAACTCGGGTCGTTTGTAGGCCTCGAAGGGCCCTATCCAACGAGCCCACCCCCGTCCCCGAGGGCCTCGGGGTCCGGGAGTTACGTCCGGTCAAAGGCGCAGCTTTGTCGGCTCATATCTCAAGAACCCCTCGCTCAATATTCCCCAAACTCTAATCGATCGTAGTGCCGGACGGGGCCTTTCGAAGGATCCCACCCACGAGGTCCAACTCGCCCGGGTCCCCGAGTTACGGCCGTTCAAAGTCGGGGGTCCCAGCGAACGGCGATCCGGTAGGGGGCGTCCCCGAGGCCCGCCACCGGCCTGGTTCGAGCAAGGGCCCCCGTGGGACCTCCCCACCCGAATTTGAGCCCTCTGGGCCTTCGCGTTGGCGAGATACGGGCGATTTTCTCCCGAGATCGTGACGTCATCGGCGGCCGCCATTTTGGATCGCGCCCGACGGTTTTCGGCTAATATCTCCGCGAAAACAGCACCAAAAATCACGAAACTCGTATCAGTTTTTTCAGCTCGACGAGACGGATCGAACGAGCCCGGTGCCCGCCGGATCGGGCCAGATTTGGCCGAGATATTTGCGTTTTTCGCTTCCGGTTCGCTTTGGGGGGCTGTATCTCGGGCCCCCGGGGGCCCACGAGGCTGGGGGCGGGCTCGTTCGAAAGGTCTCGTCCCCTTCTACAATCGATAAAAATTTGGCGTCGATCGGACCCGCCTTCGCCGAGTTACGGGCGTTTGAAGCGTGTGCGGAGGGGTCACCGTCCTTCAAACTGCTTTTTCTCGCAAGGGGGGGCTCCTGGCCGCCCAAAGTGTTGTATACCCGGCTTGGAGCGGCCAGCCCCGCGGTTCTGGAGGAACCGTCGGGGAAATGGGTCGCCCGCAACGTGCCACGTGGGCTTTGTGGGGAGGAGAGGGCCCGTCTCTCCCCGCCGCTTGACCCTGGCTGTGGGGGGCTTTGCCCTCCACGGAGGCTTGGCGTTCCCGGGGGCTTGGCCCTGGGGCTTGGTCCCTTCGAGGAGGCTTGGCTCCCGGGGTCGGGCTCGCTCCAAAACCAGAGTCCACAATGGAGCGGTGCGCCGTAAGCTCCAGGCACACGGGTCTCCTCGGCCAGCCCAGGGAGGGTGCTCCGACCTGGGCCGGAGGCGGGTTTGCCCCGCCACCCCTGGCTCTCCGTCTGGAGCCGAGACGGTCCTAAAACGGGCCTCCGGGGTGATGTAGGAAAGAGAGAAGCGCACCCACAAACGCCACCCTCGCCAGACCGTCGTGAGTCCCACCCAGAGTCACTCTGGGTGGGGATAAGCTCCAGGGCCCCGGGCTTGACACTGGTGCCAAGCTGAAGGCCCTGGTCCTCAAGGCAGTGACCCAAAGCCGGAGAGGGTGCACTCTGGCTGGGGAAGTGAGTTCAATCTCCACGGGGGTGGAGCTCTGAAAAACATGAAACTTCCAGGAAAATGACGGCCTGACCCGTCTGAAAAGCGCATCCCAGGCAGGGTGCGGGTCTCCTGGGCACGAACGAAGCCCAATGCCCATGGTGACATTGACTCTGGGCTTGACAATGATGCCAAGCTGGCTCTGAAAAACATGAAACTTCCAGGAAAATGACGGGTCTGATTTGTCTGAAAAGCGCATCCCAGGCAGGGTGCGGGTCTCCTGGGCACGAACGAAGCCCAATGCCCATGGTGAATTTGACCCTGGGCTTGACTGTGAAGCCCAGATTTCGAAAAAGACAGAGTCCAAAAGTGTAATGTCGACTCAAAGCTCCATGCGCTCAAGACCTTCCTGGCCAGCCCAGGGAAGGTGGCCCGCCCTGGGCCAGACTCAGATTTGCCCGCCACTCATGGAGCTCCGTCTGGAGGAAAGACGGTCGTAACACGGGTCTTGGGGCTCTTGTAGGGGAGGCCGAGAGGCCTTCTCTGGGCGCGAACACAGGCAAAGGTAGCCCCTGGCCGGCTTTACTCTGGATTCAAAAATCGGAAAATTGACAAAGTCCATGAACGAACTGTTGGTCCAGACCTCCAGGGCCTTCAAGGCAGTGACCCAAAGCCAGAGAGGGTGCACTCTGGCTGGGGAAGTGAGTTCAATCTCCACGGGGGTGGAGCTCTGAAAAACATGAAACTTCCAGGAAAATGACGGTCTGACTTTACTGAAAAGCGCATCCCAGGCAGGGTGCGGGTCTCCTGGGCACGAACGAAGCCCAATGCCCATGTTGAAATTGACCCTGGGCTTGACAATGATGCCAAGCTGGCTCTGAAAAACATGAAACTTCCAGGAAAATGACGGTCTGACTTTTCTGAAAAGTGCATCCCAGGCAGGGTGCGGGTCTCCTGGGCACCAATAAAGCCAAAAGCCCATGTTGAAATTGACCCTGGGCTTGACTGTGAAGCCCAGATTTCGAAAAAGACAGAGTCCAAACGTGTAATGTCGACTCAAAGCTCCATGCTCTCAAGACCTCCCTGGCCAGCCCAGGGAAGGTGGCCCGCCCTGGGCCAGACTCAGATTTGCCCGCCACTCTTGGAGCTCCGTCTGGAGCCGAGACGGTCCTAAAACGGGCCTCAGGGGTGATGTAGGAAAGAGAAGCGCACACACAAACACCACCCTCACCAGACCGTCGTGAGTCCCACCCAGAGTCACTCTGGGTGGGGATAAACTCCAGGGCCCTGGGCTTGACACTGGTGCCAAGCTGGCTCTGAAAAACATGAAACTTCCAGGAAAATGACGGTCTGATTTGTCTGAAAAGTGCATCCCAGCCAGGGTGCGGGTCTCCTGGGCACGAACGAAGCCCAATGCCCATTGTGACATTGACTCTGGGCTTAACAATGGTGCCAAGCTGGATCTGAAAAACATGAAACTTCCAGGAAAATGACGGTCTGATTATACTGAAAAGTGCATCCCAGGCAGGGCGCGGGTCTCCTGGGCACGAACAGCCAGGGGTCACTCTGGCTGGGGATAAAATAAAAATCCTGACTGGGGAAAACGTTTATCCTGACTGGGGAAAAAATTCTGGAGGGAGAGGGCCTCCAGGAGCAATCCAAGCCCAGCCAGGGGGCACTCTGGCTGGGGATAAATTATAAATTGGGCCGTGCCATGGAGCTCTGGAAGTCCTGGAGGGAGAGGGCCTCCAGGAGCAATCCAAGCCCAGCCAAGGTGCACTCTGGCTGGGGTAAAATATAAATTGGGCCGTGCCATGGAGCTCTGGAAGTCCTGGAGGGAGAGGGCCTCCAGGAGCAATCCAAGCCCAGCCAATGTGCACTCTGGCTGGGGTAAAATATAAATTGGGCTGTGCCATGGAGCTCTGGAAGTCCTGGAGGGAGAGGGCCTCCAGGAGCAATCCAAGCCCAGCCAGGGTGCACTCTGGCTGGGGTAAAATATAAATTTGTCCATGCCATGGAGCTCTGGAAGTCCTGGAGGGAGAGGGCCTCCAGGAGCAATCCAAGACCAGCCAGGGTGCACTCTGGCTAGGGTAAAATATAAATTTGTCCGTGCCATGGAGCTCTGGAAGTCCTGGAGGGAGAGGGCCTCCAGGAGCAATCTAAGCCAGCCAGGGTGCACTTTGGCTGGGGAAAAAATCCTGGAGGGAGGGGGCCTCCTGGAGCAATCCAAAACCTAAGTCGATTTTGGTTTACCAGTTGCCCGGTTCTCTGGTGGCGCGGGGTGGCTGGGACAGTAATGCCCGGGCTTAAGTTTGGGACCCCCGGGTTCGCCTGGTGCTCGGGTGAGGGTGGAGGCCTTTGCTGTGGGGTAGCTCTGGTTCTCTGAGTCGGGCAGAGGGTGGACCAGGGTGGGGGTCCCTGCCCGGAGCTCTGGTTCTCCGAGTCGGGCAGAGGTTGGACCAAGGTGGGGGTCCCTGCCCGGAGCTCTGGTTCTCTGAGTCGGGCAGTGGTTGGACCTAGGTGGGGGTCCCTGCCCGGAGCTCTGGTTCTTTGAGTCTGGGCAGAGGGTGGACCTAGGTGTGGGTCCCCGCCCAGAGCTCTGGTTCTCCGCGTCGGCTGAATTCGGAGTACCTCGGCCGGAGGGAACCAGAGAACCAGAGCGGCTGCCAAAACCTAAGTCGATTTTGGGTTACCAGTGGCCCGGTTCTCTGGTGGCGCGGGGTGGCTGGGACAGTAATGCCCGGGCTTAAGTTTGGGACCCC
>JAROOI010000203.1:0-81608 GCA_030578255.1 Tiaroga cobitis
GCACATTAGAGGTAGAGTATAGTAGAGTACAGTAGAGGTAGAGTACAGTGGAGCACAGTAGAGGTAGAGTACAGTGGAGTACAGTAGAGGTAGAGTACAGTGGAGCACAGTAGAGTTAGAGTAGAGTGGAGTACAGTAGAGGTAGAGTACACTGGAGCACAGTAGAGGTAGCGTACAGTGGAGTACAGTAGAGGTAGAGTACAGTGGAGCACAGTAGAGGTAGCGTACCGTGGAGTACAGTAGAGGTAGAGTACAGTGGAGTACAGTAGAGGTAGAGTACAGTGGAGTACAGTGGATCACAGTAGAGGTGGAGTACAGTAGAGTACAGTAGAGGTAGAGAACAGTAGAGTACAGAAGAGGTAGAGTACAGTGGAGCACAGTAGAGGTAGAGTACAGTGGAGCACAGTAGAGGTGGAGTACGGTATAGCACAGTAGAGGTAGAGTACAGTGGAGTACAGTAGAGGTAGAGTACAGTGGAGTACAACGGAGCACAGTAGAGGTGGAGTACAGTATAGTACAGTAGAGATAGAGTACAGTGGAGCACAGTAGAGGTAGAGTAAAGTGGAGTACAGTAGAGGTAGAGTACAGTGGGGCACAGTAGAGGGTAGAGTACAGTGGAGTACAGTGGAGCACAGTAGAGGTAGAGTAGAGTGGCGTACAGTAGAGGTAGAGTACAATGGAGCACAGTAGAGGTAGCGTACAGTGGAGTACAGTGGAGCAGAGTAGAGGTAGAGTACAGTGGAGTACAGCAGAGGTAGAGTACAGTGGAGTACAGCAGAGGTAGAGTACAGTGGAGTACAGTGGAGAACATTAGAGGTGGAGTACAGTAGAGTACAGTAGAGGTAGAGAACAGTAGAGTACAGTAGAGGTAGAGTACAGTGGAGTACAGTAGAGACAGAGTACAGTGGAGCACAGTGGAGGTAGAGTACAGTGGAGTACAGTAGAGGTAGACTACAGTGGAGCACAGTAGAGGTAGCGTACAGTGGAGTACAGTAGAGGTAGAGTACATTGGAGCACAGTAGAGGTAGAGTAGAGTGGAGTACAGTAGAGGTAGAGTACAGTGGAGCACAGTAGAGTTAGAGTAGAGTGGAGTACAGTAGAGGTAGAGTACAGTGGAGCACAGTAGAGGTAGCGTACAGTGGAGTACAGTAGAGGTAGAGTACAGTGGAGCACAGTAGAGGTAGCTTACCGTGGAGTACAGTAGAGGTAGAGTACAGTGGAGTAGAGAAGAGGTAGAGTAGAGTGGAGTACAGTAGAGGTGGAGTACAGTGGAGCACAGTAGAGTTAGAGTAGAGTGGAGTACAGTAGAGGTAGAGTACAGTGGAGCACAGTAGAGGTAGAGTACAGTGGAGTACAGTAGAGGTAGAGTACAGTGGAGCACAGTAGAGGTAGAGTAAAGTGGAGTACAGTGAAGCACAGTAGAGGTAGAGTACATTGGAGTACAGTAGAGATAGAGTACAATGGAGCACAGTAGAGATAGACTAGAGTGGAGTACAGTAGAGGTAGAGTACAGTGGAGCACAGTAGAGGTAGAGTACAGTGGAGTACAGTGGAGCACAGTAGAGGTGGAGTACAGTAGAGTACAGTAGAGGTAGAGAACAGTGGAGCACAGTAGAGGTAGAGTACAGTGGAGCACAGTAGAGGTAGAGTACAGTGGAGCACAGTAGAGGTAGAGTACAGTGGAGTACAGCGGAGCACAATAGAGGTGGAGTACAGTAGAGTACAGTAGTGATAGAGTACAGTGGAGCACAGTAGAGGTAGTGTAGAGTGGAGTACAGTAGAGGTAGAGTACAGTGGAGCACAGTAGAGGGTAGAGTACAGTGGAGTACAGTGGAGCACAGTAGAGGTAGAGTAGAGTGGCGTACAGTAGAGGTAGATTACAATGGAGCACAGTAGAGGTAGCGTACAGTGGAGTACAGTGGAGCAGAGTAGAGGTAGAGTACAGTGGAGTACAGCAGAGGTAGAGTACAGTGGAGTACAGCAGAGGTAGAGTACAGTGGAGTACAGTATAGGTGGAGTACAGTAGAGTAAAGTAGACGTAGAGAACAGTAGAGTACAGTAGAGGTAGAGTACAGTGGAGTACAGTAGAGATAGAGTACAGTGGAGCACAGTAGAGATAGAGTACAGCGGAGTAGAGTAGAGGTAGAGTACAGTGGAGCATAGTAGAGGTAGAGTACAGTGGAGCACAGCAGAGGTAGAGTACAGTGGATCAGATTAGAGATAGAGTACAGTGGAGTACAGTGGAGCACAGTAGAGGTAGAGTACAGTGGAGTACAGTGAAGCACAGTAGAGATAGAGTTCGTTGGAGTACAGTAGAGGTAGAGTAAAGTAGAGTACAGTAGAGGTAGAGTACAGTGGAGCACAGTAGAGGTAGAGTACAGTGGAGTACAGTGGAGCACAGTAGAGGTGGAGTACAGTGGAGTACAGTAGAGGTAGAGTACAGTGGAGCACAGTAGAGGTAGAGTACAGTGGAGCACAGTATAGGTAGAGTAGAGTTGAGTACAGCGGAGCACAGTAGAGGTAGAGTACAGTGGAGTACAGTAGAGGTAGAGTACAGTGGAGCACAGTAGAGGTAGAGTACAGTGGAGCACAGTAGAGGTAGAGTACAGTGGAGTACAGTAGAGGTAGAATACAGTGGAGCACAGTAGAGGTAAAGTACAGTGGAGTACAGTGGAGCACAGTAGAGGTTGAGTACAATAGAGTACAGTAGAGGTAGAGAACAGTAGAGTACAGTAGAGGTAGAGTACAGTGGAGTAGAGTAGAGGTAGAGTACAGCAAAGCACAGTAGAGGTAGAGTACAGTGGAGCACAGCAGAGGTAGAGTACAGTGGATCAAAGTAGAGATAGAGTACAGTGGAGTACAGTGGAGCACAGTAGAGGTAGAGTACAGTAGAGTACATTGAAGGACAGTAGAGGTAGAGTTCGGTGGAGTACAGTAGAGGTAGAGTAGAGTGGAGTACAGTAGCGGTAGAGTACAGTGGATTACAGTGGAGGTTGAGTACAGTGGAGCACAGTAGAGGTAGAGTACAGTGGAGTACAGCGAAGCACAGTAGAAGTAGAATAGAGTGGAGTACAGTAGAGGTAGAGTAGTGTGGAGCACAGTAGAGGTAGAGTACAGTGGAGTACAGTGGAGCAGAGTAGAGGTAGAGTACAATGGAGTACAGTAGTGGTAGAGTACAGTGGAGTACAGCAGAGGTAGAGAACAGTGGAGTACAGTGGAGCACATTAGAGGTAGAGTATAGTAGAGTACAGTAGAGGTAGAGTACAGTGGAGCACAGTAGAGGTAGAGTACAGTGGAGTACAGTAGAGGTAGAGTACAGTGGAGCACAGTAGAGTTAGAGTAGAGTGGAGTACAGTAGAGGTAGAGTACAGTGGAGCACAGTAGAGGTAGCGTACAGTGGAGTACAGTAGAGGTAGAGTACAGTGGAGCACAGTAGAGGTAGCGTACCGTGGAGTACAGTAGAGGTAGAGTACAGTGGAGTACAGTAGAGGTAGAGTACAGTGGAGTACAGTGGATCACAGTAGAGGTGGAGTACAGTAGAGTACAGTAGAGGTAGAGAACAGTAGAGTACAGAAGAGGTAGAGTACAGTGGAGCACAGTAGAGGTAGAGTACAGTGGAGCACAGTAGAGGTGGAGTACGGTATAGCACAGTAGAGGTAGAGTACAGTGGAGTACAGTAGAGGTAGAGTACAGTGGAGTACAACGGAGCACAGTAGAGGTGGAGTACAGTATAGTACAGTAGAGATAGAGTACAGTGGAGCACAGTAGAGGTAGAGTAAAGTGGAGTACAGTAGAGGTAGAGTACAGTGGAGCACAGTAGAGGGTAGAGTACAGTGGAGTACAGTGGAGCACAGTAGAGGTAGAGTAGAGTGGCGTACAGTAGAGGTAGAGTACAATGGAGCACAGTAGAGGTAGCGTGCAGTGGAGTACAGTGGAGCAGAGTAGAGGTAGAGTACAGTGGAGTACAGCAGAGGTAGAGTACAGTGGAGTACAGCAGAGGTAGAGTACAGTGGAGTACAGTGGAGCACATTAGAGGTGGAGTACAGTAGAGTACAGTAGAGGTAGAGAACAGTAGAGTACAGTAGAGGTGGAGTACAGTATAGTACAGTAGAGATAGAGTACAGTGGAGCACAGTAGAGGTAGAGTAAAGTGGAGTACAGTAGAGGTAGAGTACAGTGGAGCACAGTAGAGGGTAGAGTACAGTGGAGTACAGTGGAGCAGAGTAGAGGTAGAGTACAGTGGAGTACAGTAGATGTAGAGTACAGTGGAGCATAGTAGATGTAGAGTACAGTGGAGTACAGCGGAGCACAGTAGAGGTAGAATAGAGTGGAGTACAGTAGAGGTAGAGTAGTGTGGAGCACAGTATAGGTAGCGCACAGTGGAGTAGAGTGGAGCACAGTAGAGGTAGAGTACAGTGGAGTACAGTAGAGGTAGAGTACAGTGGAGTACAGTAGAGGTAGAGTACAGTGGAATACAGTGGAGCACATTAGAGGTGGAGTACAGTACAGTACAGTAGAGGTAGAGTACAGTGGAGTACAGTAGAGGTAGAGTACAGTGGAGTACAGTAGAGGTAGAGTACAGTTGAGCACAGTAGAGGTAGAGTACAGTGGAGTACAGTAGAGGCAGAGTACAGTGGAGCACAGTAGAGGTAGAGTAGAGTGGAGTACAGTGGAGCACAGTAGAGGTGGAGTACAGTAGAGTAAAGTAGAGGTAGAGAACAGTAGAGTACAGTAGAGGTAGAGTACAGTGGAGTACAGTAGAGATAGAGTACAGTGGAGCACAGTAGAGATAGAGTACAGTGGAGCACAGCAGAGGTAGAGTACAGTGGATCAGAGTAGAGATAGAGTACAGTGGAGTACAGTGGAGCACAGTAGAGGTAGAGTACAGTGGAGTACAGTGAAGCACAGTAGAGGTAGAGTTCGTTGGAGTACAGTAGAGGTAGAGTACAATAGAGTACAGTAGAGGTAGAGTACAGTGGAGTACAGTAGAGGTAGAGTACAGTGGAGCACAGTAGAGTTAGAGTAGAGTGGAGTACAGTAGAGGTAGAGTACAGTGGAGCACAGTAGAGGTAGCGTACAGTGGAGTACAGTAGAGGTAGAGTACAGTGGAGCACAGTAGAGGTAGCGTACCGTGGAGTACAGTAGAGGTAGAGTACAGTGGAGTACAGTAGAGGTAGAGTACAGTGGAGTACAGTGGATCACAGTAGAGGTGGAGTACAGTAGAGTACAGTAGAGGTAGAGAACAGTAGAGTACAGAAGAGGTAGAGTACAGTGGAGCACAGTAGAGGTAGAGTACAGTGGAGCACAGTAGAGGTGGAGTACGGTATAGCACAGTAGAGGTAGAGTACAGTGGAGTACAGTAGAGGTAGAGTACAGTGGAGTACAACGGAGCACAGTAGAGGTGGAGTACAGTATAGTACAGTAGAGATAGAGTACAGTGGAGCACAGTAGAGGTAGAGTAAAGTGGAGTACAGTAGAGGTAGAGTACAGTGGAGCACAGTAGAGGGTAGAGTACAGTGGAGTACAGTGGAGCACAGTAGAGGTAGAGTAGAGTGGCGTACAGTAGAGGTAGAGTACAATGGAGCACAATAGAGGTAGCGTGCAGTGGAGTACAGTGGAGCAGAGTAGAGGTAGAGTACAGTGGAGTACAGCAGAGGTAGAGTACAGTGGAGTACAGCAGAGGTAGAGTACAGTGGAGTACAGTAGAGCACATTAGAGGTGGAGTACAGTAGAGTACAGTAGAGGTAGAGAACAGTAGAGTACAGTAGAGGTAGAGTACAGTGGAGTACAGTAGAGACAGAGTACAGTGGAGCACAGTAGAGGTAGAGTACAGTGGAGTACAGTAGAGGTAGAGTACAGTGGAGCACAGTAGAGGTAGCGTACAGTGGAGTACAGTAGAGGTAGAGTACAGTGGAGTACAGTGGAGCACATTAGAGGTGGAGTACAGTAGAGTACAGTAGAGGTAGAGAACAGTAGAGTACAATAGAGGTAGAGTACAGTGGAGTACAGTAGAGACAGAGTACAGTGGAGCACAGTAGAGGTAGAGTACAGTGGAGTACAGTAGAGGTAGAGTACAGTGGAGCACAGTAGAGGTAGCGTACAGTGGAGCACAGTAGAGTTAGAGTAGAGTGGAGTACAGTAGAGGTAGAGTACAGTGGAGCACAGTAGAGGTAGCGTACAGTGGAGTACAGTAGAGGTAGAGTACAGTGGAGCACAGTAGAGGTAGCGTACCATGGAGTACAGTAGAGGTAGAGTACAGTGGAGTACAGTAGAGGTAGAGTACAGTGGAGTACAGTGGATCACAGTAGAGGTGGAGTACAGTAGAGTACAGTAGAGGTAGAGAACAGTAGAGTACAGAAGAGGTAGAGTACAGTGGAGCACAGTAGAGGTAGAGTTCGTTGGAGTACAGTAGAGGTAGAGTACAATAGAGTACAGTAGAGGTAGAGTACAGTGGAGTACAGTAGAGGTAGAGTACAGTGGAGCACAGTAGAGTTAGAGTAGAGTGGAGTACAGTAGAGGTAGAGTACAGTGGAGCACAGTAGAGGTAGCGTACAGAGGAGTACAGTAGAGGTAGAGTACAGTGGAGCACAGTAGAGGTAGCGTACCGTGGAGTACAGTAGAGGTAGAGTACAGTGGAGTACAGTAGAGGTAGAGTACAGTGGAGTACAGTGGATCACAGTAGAGGTGGAGTACAGTAGAGTACAGTAGAGGTAGAGAACAGTAGAGTACAGAAGAGGTAGAGTACAGTGGAGCACAGTAGAGGTAGAGTACAGTGGAGCACAGTAGAGGTGGAGTACGGTATAGCACAGTAGAGGTAGAGTACAGTGGAGTACAGTAGAGGTAGAGTACAGTGGAGTACAACGGAGCACAGTAGAGGTGGAGTACAGTATAGTACAGTAGAGATAGAGTACAGTGGAGCACAGTAGAGGTAGAGTAAAGTGGAGTACAGTAGAGGTAGAGTACAGTGGAGCACAGTAGAGGGTAGAGTACAGTGGAGTACAGTGGAGCACAGTAGAGGTAGAGTAGAGTGGCGTACAGTAGAGGTAGAGTACAATGGAGCACAGTAGAGGTAGCGTGCAGTGGAGTACAGTGGAGCAGAGTAGAGGTAGAGTACAGTGGAGTACAGCAGAGGTAGAGTACAGTGGAGTACAGCAGAGGTAGAGTACAGTGGAGTACAGTAGAGCACATTAGAGGTGGAGTACAGTAGAGTACAGTAGAGGTAGAGAACAGTAGAGTACAGTAGAGGTAGAGTACAGTGGAGTACAGTAGAGACAGAGTACAGTGGAGCACAGTAGAGGTAGAGTACAGTGGAGTACAGTAGAGGTAGAGTACAGTGGAGCACAGTAGAGGTAGCGTACAGTGGAGTACAGTAGAGGTAGAGTACAGTGGAGTACAGTGGAGCACATTAGAGGTGGAGTACAGTAGAGTACAGTAGAGGTAGAGAACAGTAGAGTACAATAGAGGTAGAGTACAGTGGAGTACAGTAGAGACAGAGTACAGTGGAGCACAGTAGAGGTAGAGTACAGTGGAGTACAGTAGAGGCAGAGTACAGTGGAGCACAGTAGAGGTAGCGTACAGTGGAGCACAGTAGAGTTAGAGTAGAGTGGAGTACAGTAGAGGTAGAGTACAGTGGAGCACAGTAGAGGTAGCGTACAGTGGAGTACAGTAGAGGTAGAGTACAGTGGAGCACAGTAGAGGTAGCGTACCGTGGAGTACAGTAGATGTAGAGTACAGTGGAGTACAGTAGAGGTAGAGTACAGTGGAGTACAGTGGATCACAGTAGAGGTGGAGTACAGTAGAGTACAGTAGAGGTAGAGAACAGTAGAGTACAGAAGAGGTAGAGTACAGTGGAGCACAGTAGAGGTAGAGTACAGTGGAGCAGAGTAGAGGTGGAGTACGGTATAGCACAGTAGAGGTAGAGTACAGTGGAGTACAGTAGAGGTAGAGTACAGTGGAGTACAACGGAGCACAGTAGAGGTGGAGTACAGTATAGTACAGTAGAGATAGAGTACAGTGGAGCACAGTAGAGGTAGAGTAAAGTGGAGTACAGTAGAGGTAGAGTACAGTGGAGCACAGTAGAGGGTAGAGTACAGTGGAGTACAGTGGAGCACAGTAGAGGTAGAGTAGAGTGGCGTACAGTAGAGGTAGAGTACAATGGAGCACAGTAGAGGTAGCGTACAGTGGAGTACAGTGGAGCAGAGTAGAGGTAGAGTACAGTGGAGTACAGCAGAGGTAGAGTACAGTGGAGTACAGCAGAGGTAGAGTACAGTGGAGTACAGTAGAGGTGGAGTACAGTAGAGTAAAGTAGAGGTAGAGAACAGTAGAGTAGAGTAGAGGTAGAGTACAGTGGAGTACAGTAGAGATAGAGTACAGTGGAGCACAGTAGAGATAGAGTACAGCGGAGTAGAGTAGAGGTAGAGTACAGTGGAGCATAGTAGAGGTAGAGTACAGTGGAGCACAGCAGAGGTAGAGTACAGTGGATCAGAGTAGAGATAGAGTACAGAGGAGTACAGTGGAGCACAGTAGAGGTAGAGTACAGTGGAGTACAGTGAAGCACAGTAGAGGTAGAGTTCGTTGGAGTACAGTAGAGGTAGAGGACAGTAGAGTACAGTAGAGGTAGAGTACAGTGGAGCACAGTAGAGGTAGAGTACAGTGGAGTACAGTGGAGCACAGTAGAGGTGGAGTACAGTGGAGTACAGTAAAGGTAGAGTACAGTGGAGCACAGTAGAGGTAGAGTACAGTGGAGCACAGTATAGGTAGAGTAGAGTTGAGTACAGCGGAGCACAGTAGAGGTAGAGTACAGTGGAGTACAGTAGAGGTAGAGTACAGTGGAGCACAGTAGAGGTAGAGTACAGTGGAGCACAGTAGAGGTAGAGTACAGTGGAGTACAGTAGAGGTAGAATACAGTGGAGCACAGTAGAGGTAGAGTACAGTGGAGTACAGTGGAGCACAGTAGAGGTTGAGTACAATAGAGTACAGTAGAGGTAGAGAACAGTAGAGTACAGTAGAGGTAGAGTACAGTGGAGTAGAGTAGAGGTAGAGTACAGTGGAGCACAGTAGAGGTAGAGTACAGTGGAGCACAGCAGAGGTAGAGTACAGTGGATCAAAGTAGAGATAGAGTACAGTGGAGTACAGTGGAGCACAGTAGAGGTAGAGTACAGTAGAGTACATTGAAGGACAGTAGAGGTAGAGTTCGGTGGAGTACAGTAGAGGTAGAGTAGAGTGGAGTACAGTAGCGGTAGAGTACAGTGGAGTACAGTGGAGCACATTAGAGGTGGAGTACAGTAGAGGTAGAGTACAGTGGAGTACAGTAGAGGTAGAGTACAGTGGAGTACAGTAGAGGTTGAGTACAGTGGAGCACAGTAGAGGTAGAGTACAGTTGAGTACAGCGAAGCACAGTAGAGGTAGAATAGAGTGGAGTACAGTGGAGCAGAGTAGAGGTAGAGTACAATGGAGTACAGTAGTGGTAGAGTACAGTGGAGTACAGCAGAGGTAGAGAACAGTGGAGTACAGTGGAGCACATTAGAGGTAGAGTATAGTAGAGTACAGTAGAGGTAGAGTACAGTGGAGCACAGTAGAGGTAGAGTACAGTGGAGTACAGTAGAGGTAGAGTACAGTGGAGCACAGTAGAGTTAGAGTAGAGTGGAGTACAGTAGAGGTAGAGTACAGTGGAGCACAGTAGAGGTAGCGTACAGTGGAGTACAGTAGAGGTAGAGTACAGTGGAGCACAGTAGAGGTAGCGTACCGTGGAGTACAGTAGAGGTAGAGTACAGTGGATCACAGTAGAGGTGGAGTACAGTAGAGTACAGTAGAGTACAGAAGAGGTAGAGTACAGTGGAGCACAGTAGAGGTAGAGTACAGTGGAGCACAGTAGAGGTGGAGTACGGTATAGCACAGTAGAGGTAGAGTACAGTGGAGTACAGTAGAGGTAGAGTACAGTGGAGTACAACGGAGCACAGTAGAGGTGGAGTACAGTATAGTACAGTAGAGATAGAGTACAGTGGAGCACAGTAGAGGTAGAGTAAAGTGGAGTACAGTAGAGGTAGAGTACAGTGGAGCACAGTAGAGGGTAGAGTACAGTGGAGTACAGTGGAGCACAGTAGAGGTAGAGTAGAGTGGCGTACAGTAGAGGTAGAGTACAATGGAGCACAGTAGAGGTAGCGTACAGTGGAGTACAGTGGAGCAGAGTAGAGGTAGAGTACAGTGGAGTACAGCAGAGGTAGAGTACAGTGGAGTACAGCAGAGGTAGAGTACAGTGGAGTACAGTGGAGCACATTAGAGGTGGAGTACAGTAGAGTACAGTAGAGGTAGAGAACAGTAGATTACAGTAGAGGTAGAGTACAGTGGAGTACAGTAGAGACAGAGTACAGTGGAGTACAGTAGAGGTAGAGTACAGTGGAGCACAGTAGAGTTAGAGCAGAGTGGAGTACAGTAGAGGTAGAGTACAGTGGAGCACAGTAGAGGTAGAGTACAGTAGAGGTAGAGTACAGTGGAGCACAGTAGAGGTAGAGTACATTGGAGTACAGTGAAGCACAGTAGAGGTAGAGTACATTGGAGTACAGTAGAGATAGAGTACAATGGAGCACAGTAGAGATAGACTAGAGTGGAGTACAGTAGAGGTAGAGTACAGTGGAGCACAGTAGAGGTAGAGTACAGTGGAGTACAGTGAAGCACAGTAGAGGTAGATTACATTGGAGTACAGTAGAGATAGAGTACAATGGAGCACAGTAGAGATAGACTAGAGTGGAGTACAGTAGAGGTAGAGTACAGTGGAGCACAGTAGAGGTAGAGTAAAGTGGAGTACAGTGGAGCACAGTAGAGGTGGAGTACAGTAGAGTACAGTAGAGGTAGAGAACAGTGGAGCACAGTAGAGGTAGAGTACAGTGGAGCACAGTAGAGGTAGAGTACAGTGGAGCACAGTAGAGGTAGAGTACAGTGGAGTACAGCGGAGCACAATAGAGGTGGAGTACAGTAGAGTACAGTAGAGATAGAGTACAGTGGAGCACAGTAGAGGTAGTGTAGAGTGGAGTACAGTAGAGGTAGAGTACAGTGGAGCACAGTAGAGGTAGCGCACAGTGGAGTACAGTAGAGGTAGAGTACAGTGGATTACAGTAGAGGTAGAGTACAGTGCAGTACAGTAGAGGTAGAGTACAGTGGAGCATAGTAGAGGTAGAGTACAATGGAGTACAGTAGTGGTAGAGTACAGTGGAGTACAGCAGAGGTAGAGAACAGTGGAGTACAGTGGAGCACATTAGAGGTAGAGTATAGTAGAGTACAGTAGAGGTAGAGTACAGTGGAGCACAGTAGAGGTAGAGTACAGTGGAGTACAGTAGAGGTAGAGTACAGTGGAGCACAGTAGAGTTAGAGTAGAGTGGAGTACAGTAGAGGTAGAGTACAGTGGAGCACAGTAGAGGTAGCGTACAGTGGAGTACAGTAGAGGTAGAGTACAGTGGAGCACAGTAGAGGTAGCGTACCGTGGAGTACAGTAGAGGTAGAGTACAGTGGAGTACAGTAGAGGTAGAGTACAGTGGAGTACAGTGGATCACAGTAGAGGTGGAGTACAGTAGAGTACAGTAGAGGTAGAGAACAGTAGAGTACAGAAGAGGTAGAGTACAGTGGAGCACAGTAGAGGTAGAGTACAGTGGAGCACAGTAGAGGTGGAGTACGGTATAGCACAGTAGAGGTAGAGTACAGTGGAGTACAGTAGAGGTAGAGTACAGTGGAGTACAACGGAGCACAGTAGAGGTGGAGTACAGTATAGTACAGTAGAGATAGAGTACAGTGGAGCACAGTAGAGGTAGAGTAAAGTGGAGTACAGTAGAGGTAGAGTACAGTGGAGCACAGTAGAGGGTAGAGTACAGTGGAGTACAGTGGAGCACAGTAGAGGTAGAGTAGAGTGGCGTACAGTAGAGGTAGAGTACAATGGAGCACAGTAGAGGTAGCGTGCAGTGGAGTACAGTGGAGCAGAGTAGAGGTAGAGTACAGTGGAGTACAGCAGAGGTAGAGTACAGTGGAGTACGGCAGAGGTAGAGTACAGTGGAGTACAGTGGAGCACATTAGAGGTGGAGTACAGTAGAGTACAGTAGAGGTAGAGAACAGTAGAGTACAGTAGAGGTAGAGTACAGTGGAGTACAGTAGAGACAGAGTACAGTGGAGCACAGTAGAGGTAGAGTATAGTGGAGTACAGTAGAGGTAGAGTACAGTGGAGCACAGTAGAGGTAGCGTACAGTGGAGTACAGTAGAGGTAGAGTACAGTGGAGCACAGTAGAGGTAGAGTAGAGTGGAGTACAGTAGAGGTAGAGTACAGTGGAGCACAGTAGAGTTAGAGTAGAGTGGAGTACAGTAGAGGTAGAGTACAGTGGAGCACAGTAGAGGTAGCGTACAGTGGAGTACAGTAGAGGTAGAGTACAGTGGAGCACAGTAGAGGTAGCTTACCGTGGAGTACAGTAGATGTAGAGTACAGTGGAGTAGAGAAGAGGTAGAGTAGAGTGGAGTACAGTAGAGGTAGAGTACAGTGGAGCACAGTAGAGTTAGAGTAGAGTGGAGTACAGTAGAGGTAGAGTACAGTGGAGCAGAGTAGAGGTAGAGTACAGTGGAGTACAGTAGAGGTAGAGTACAGTGGAGCACAGTAGAGGTAGAGTACAGTGGAGTACAGTGAAGCACAGTAGAGATAGAGTACAATGGAGCACAGTAGAGATAGACTAGAGTGGAGTACAGTAGAGGTAGAGTACAGTGGAGCACAGTAGAGGTAGAGTACAGTGGAGTACAGTGGAGCACAGTAGAGGTGGAGTACAGTAGAGTACAGTAGAGGTAGAGAACAGTGTAGCACAGTAGAGGTAGAGTACAGTGGAGCACAGTAGAGGTAGAGTACAGTGGAGCAAAGTAGAGGTAGAGTACAGTGGAGTACAGCGGAGCACAATAGAGGTGGAGTACAGTAGAGTACAGTAGAGATAGAGTACAGTGGAGCACAGTAGAGGTAGTGTAGAGTGGAGTACAGTAGAGGTAGAGTACAGTGGAGCACAGTAGAGGTAGCGCACAGTGGAGTACAGTAGAGGTAGAGTACAGTGGATTACAGTAGAGGTAGAGTACAGTGCAGTACAGTAGAGGTAGAGTACAGTGGAGCATAGTAGATGTAGAGTACAGTGGAGTACAGCGGAGCACAGTAGAGGTAGAATAGAGTGGAGTACAGTAGAGGTAGAGTAGTGTGGAGCACAGTATAGGTAGCACACAGTGGAGTACAGTGGAGCACAGTAGAGGTAGAGTACAGTGGAGTACAGTAGAGGTAGAGTACAGTGGAGTACAGTAGAGGTAGAGTACAGTGGAATACAGTGGAGCACATTAGAGGTGGAGTACAGTACAGTACAGTAGAGGTAGAGTACAGTGGAGTACAGTAGAGGTAGAGTACAGTGGAGTACAGTAGAGGTAGAGTACAGTTGAGCACAGTAGAGGTAGAGTACAGTGGAGTACAGTAGAGGCAGAGTACAGTGGAGCACAGTAGAGGTAGAGTAGAGTGGAGTACAGTGGAGCACAGTAGAGGTGGAGTACAGTAGAGTAAAGTAGAGGTAGAGAACAGTAGAGTACAGTAGAGGTAGAGTACAGTGGAGTACAGTAGAGATAGAGTACAGTGGAGCACAGTAGTGATAGAGTACAGTGGAGCACAGCAGAGGTAGAGTACAGTGGATCAGAGTAGAGATAGAGTACAGTGGAGTACAGTGGAGCACAGTAGAGGTAGAGTACAGTGGAGTACAGTGAAGCACAGTAGAGGTAGAGTTCGTTGGAGTACAGTAGCGGTAGAGTACAATATTGTACAGTAGAGGTAGAGTACAGTGGAGTACAGTAGAGGTAGAGTACAGTGGAGCACAGTAGAGTTAGAGTAGAGTGGAGTACAGTAGAGGTAGAGTACAGTGGAGCACAGTAGAGGTAGCGTACAGTGGAGTACAGTAGAGGTAGAGTACAGTGGAGCACAGTAGAGGTAGCGTACCGTGGAGTACAGTAGAGGTAGAGTACAGTGGAGTACAGTAGAGGTAGAGTACAGTGGAGTACAGTGGATCACAGTAGAGGTGGAGTACAGTAGAGCACAGTAGAGGTAGCGCACAGTGGAGTACAGTAGAGGTAGAGTACAGTGGATTACAGTAGAGGTAGAGTACAGTGCAGTACAGTAGAGGTAGAGTACAGTGGAGCATAGTAGATGTAGAGTACAGTGGAGTACAGCGGAGCACAGTAGAGGTATAATAGAGTGGAGTACAGTAGAGGTAGAGTAGTGTGGAGCACAGTATAGGTAGCGCACAGTGGAGTACAGTGGAGCACAGTAGAGGTAGAGTACAGTGGAGTACAGTAGAGGTAGAGTACAGTGGAGTACAGTAGAGGTAGAGTACAGTGGAATACAGTGGAGCACATTAGAGGTGGAGTAGAGTACAGTACAGTAGAGGTAGAGTACAGTGGAGTACAGTAGAGGTAGAGTACAGTGGAGTACAGTAGAGGTAGAGTACAGTTCAGCACAGTAGAGGTAGAGTACAGTGGAGTACAGTAGAGGCAGAGTACAGTGGAGCACAGTAGAGGTAGAGTAGAGTGGAGTACAGTGGAGCACAGTAGAGGTGGAATACAGTAGAGTAAAGTAGAGGTAGAGAACAGTAGAGTACAGTAGAGGTAGAGTACAGTGGAGTACAGTAGAGATAGAGTACAGTGGAGCACAGTAGAGATAGAGTACAGCGGAGTAGAGTAGAGGTAGAGTATAGTGGAGCATAGTAGAGGTAGAGTACAGTGGAGCACAGCAGAGGTAGAGTACAGTGGATCAGAGTAGAGATAGAGTACAGTGGAGTACAGTGGAGCACAGTAGAGGTAGAGTACAGTGGAGTACAGTGAAGCACAGTAGAGGTAGAGTTCGTTGGAGTACAGTAGAGGTAGAGTACAATAGAGTACAGTAGAGGTAGAGTACAGTGGAGTACAGTAGAGGTAGAGTACAGTGGAGCACAGTAGAGTTAGAGTAGAGTGGAGTACAGTAGAGGTAGAGTACAGTGGAGCACAGTAGAGGTAGCGTACAGTGGAGTACAGTAGAGGTAGAGTACAGTGGAGTACAGTAGAGGTAGCGTACCGTGGAGTACAGTAGAGGTAGAGTATAGTGGAGTACAGTAGAGGTAGAGTACAGTGGAGTACAGTGGATCACAGTAGAGGTGGAGTACAGTAGAGTACAGTAGAGGTAGAGAACAGTAGAGTACAGAAGAGGTAGAGTACAGTGGAGCACAGTAGAGGTAGAGTACAGTGAAGCACAGTAGAGGTGGAGTACAGTATAGCACAGTAGAGGTAGAGTACAGTGGAGTACAGTAGAGGTAGAGTACAGTGGAGTACAACAGAGCACAGTAGAGGTGGAGTACAGTAGTGTACAGTAGATGTAGAGTACAGTGGAGTACAGTAGAGGTAGAGTACAGTGGAGTACAGTAGAGGTAGAGAAAAGTAGAGTACAGAGGAGGTAGAGTACAGTGGAGCACAGTAGAGGTAGAGTACAGTGGAGCACAGTAGAGGTGGAGTACGGTATAGCACAGTAGAGGTAGAGTACAGTGGAGTAAAGTAGAGGTAGAGTACAGTGGAGTACAGCGGAGCACAGTAGAGGTGGAGTACAGTATAGTACAGTAGAGATAGAGTACAGTGGAGCACAGTAGAGGTAGAGTAAAGTGGAGTACAGTAGAGGTAGAGTACAGTGGAGCACAGTAGAGGGTGGAGTACAGTGGAGTACAGCGGAGCACAGTAGAGGTAGAGTAGAGTGGCGTACAGTAGAGGTAGAGTACAGTGGAGCACAGTAGAGGTAGCGTACAGTGGAGTACAGTGGAGCAGAGTAGAGGTAGAGTACAGTGGAGTACAGCAGAGGTAGAGTACAGTGGAGTACAGCAGAGGTAGAGTACAGTGGAGTACAGTGGAGCTCATTAGAGGTGGAGTACAGTAGAGTACAGTAGAGGTAGAGTACAGTGGAGCACAGTCGAGGTAGCGTACAGTGGAGTACAGTAGAGGTAGAGTAAAGTGGAGCACAGTAGAGGTAGAGTAGAGTGGAGTACAGTAGAGGTAGAGTACAGTGGAGCACAGTAGAGGTAGAGTACAGTGGAGTACAGCGGAGCACAGTAGAGGTGGCGTACAGTAGAGTACAGTAGAGGTAGAGTACAGTGGAGTACAGTAGAGGTAGAGTACAGTGGAGCACAGTAGAGGTAGCGTACAGTGGAGTACAGTAGAGGTAGAGTACAGTGGAGCAGAGTAGAGGTAGAGTAGAGTGGAGTACAGTAGAGGTAGAGTACAGTGGAGCACAGTAGAGGTAGCGTACAGTGGAGTACAGTAGAGGTAGAGTACAGTGGAGCACAGTAGAGTTAGAGTAGAGTGGAGTAGAGTAGAGGTAGAGTACAGTGGAGCACAGTAGAGGTAGAAAACAGTGGAGTACAGTGGAGCACATTAGAGGTAGAGTATAGTAGAGTACAGTAGAGGTAGAGTACAGTGGAGCACAGTAGAGGTAGAGTACAGTGGAGTACAGTAGAGGTAGAGTACAGTGGAGCACAGTAGAGTTAGAGTAGAGTGGAGTAGAGTAGAGGTAGAGTACAGTGGAGCACAGTAGAAGTAGCGTACAGTGGAGTACAGTAGAGGTAGAGTACAGTGGAGCACAGTAGAGGTAGCGTACCGTGGAGTACAGTAGAGGTAGAGTACAGTGGAGTACAGTAGAGGTAGAGTACAGTGGAGTACAGTGGATCACAGTAGAGGTGGAGTACAGTAGTGTACAGTAGATGTAGAGTACAGTGGAGTACAGTAGAGGTAGAGTACAGTGGAGTACAGTAGAGGTAGAGAAAAGTAGAGTACAGAAGAGGTAGAGTACAGTGGAGCACAGTAGAGGTAGAGTACAGTGGAGCACAGTAGAGGTGGAGTACGGTATAGCACAGTAGAGGTAGAGTACAGTGGAGTAAAGTAGAGGTAGAGTACAATGGAGTCCAGCGGAGCACAGTAGAGGTGGAGTACAGTATAGTACAGTAGAGATAGAGTACAGTGGAGCACAGTAGAGGTAGAGTAAAGTGGAGCACAGTAGAGGTAGAGTACAGTGGAGCACAGTACAGGGTGGAGTACAGTGGAGTACAGCGGAGCACAGTAGAGGTAGAGTAGAGTGGCGTACAGTAGAGGTAGAGTACAGTGGAGCACAGTAGAGGTAGCGTACAGTGGAGTACAGTGGAGCAGAGTAGAGGTAGAGTACAGTGGAGTACAGCAGAGGTAGAGTACAGTGGAGTACAGCAGAGGTAGAGTACAGTGGAGTACAGTGGAGCACATTAGAGGTGGAGTACAGTAGAGTACAGTAGAGGTAGAGTACAGTGGATCACAGTAGAGGTAGAGTAGAGTGGAGTACAGTAGAGGTAGAGTACAGTGGAGCACAGTAGAGGTAGAGTACAGTGGAGTACAGCGGAGCACAGTAGAGGTGGCGTACAGTAGAGTACAGTAGAGGTAGAGTACAGTGGAGTACAGTAGAGGTAGAGTACAGTGGAGTACAGTAGAGGTAGAGTACAGTGGAATACAGTGGAGCACATTAGAGGTGGAGTACAGTAGTGTACAGTTGATGTAGAGTACAGTGGAGTACAGTAGAGGTAGAGTACAGTGGAATACAGTGGAGCACATTAGAGGTGGAGTACAGTAGTGTACAGTTGATGTAGAGTACAGTGGAGTACAGTAGAGGTAGAGTACAGCGGAGCACAGTAGAGGTGGAGTACAGTAGAGTACAGTAGAGATAGAGTACAGTGGAGCACAGTAGAGGTAGAGTAGAGTGGAGTACAGTAGAGGTAGAGTACAGTGGAGCACATTAGAGGTAGAGTACAGTGGAGTACAGTGGAGCACAGTAGAGGTGGAGTACAGTAGAGTACAGTAGAGGTAGAGAACAGTAGAGTACAGTAGAGGCAGAGTAGAGTTGAGTAGAGTAGAGGTAGAGTACAGTGGAGCACAGTAGAGGTAGAGTACAGTGGAGCACAGCAGAGGTAGAGTACAGTGGATCACAGTAGAGATAGAGTACAGTGGAGTACAGTGGAGCACAGTAGAGGTGGAGTACAGTAGAGTACAGTAGAGATAGAGTACAGTGGAGCACAGTAGAGGTAGAGTAGAGTGGAGTACAGTAGAGGTAGAGTACAGTGGAGCACATTAGAGGTAGAGTACAGTGGAGTACAGTAGAGGTAGAGTACAGTGGAGCAGAGTAGAGGTAGAGTACAGTGGAGTACAGTGGAGCACAGTAGAGGTGGAGTACAGTAGAGTACAGTAGAGGTAGAGTACAGTAGAGTACAGTAGAGGTAGAGTACAGTGGAGCACAGTAGAGGTAGAGTACAGTGGAGTACAAGATGTAGAGTACAGTGGTGCACAGTAGAGGTAGAGTACAGTGGAGTACAGTGGAGCAAAGTAGAGGTGGAGTACAGTAGAGTACAGTAGAGGTAGAGAACAGTAGAGTACAGTAGAGGTAGAGTACAGTGGAGTAGAGTAGAGGTAGAGTACAATGGAGCACAGTAGAGGTAGAGTACAGTGGAGCACAGCAGAGGTAGAGTACAGTGGATCACAGTAGAGATAGAGTACAGTGGAGTACAGTAGAGGTAGAGTAGAGTGGAGTACAGTAGAGGTAGAGTACAGTGGAGCACAGTAGAGGTAGAGTACAGTGGAGTACAGTAGAGGTAGAGTATAGTGGAGCACAGTAGAGGTAGAGTACAGTGGAGTAGAGTAGAGGTAGAGTACAGTGGAGCACAGTAGAGGTAGAGCACAGTGGAGTACAGTAGAGGTAGAGTACAGTGGAGCACAGTAGAGGTAGCGTACTTTGTAGTACAGTAGAGGTAGAGTACAGTGGAGCACAGTAGAGGTAGAGTACAGTGGAGTACAGCAGAGGTAGAGTACAGTGGAGCACAGTAGAGGTAGAGTACAGTGGAGTACAGCGGAGCACAGTAGAGGTAGAGTAGAGTGGAGTACAGTAGAGGTAGAGTACAGTGGAGCACAGTAGAGGTGGAGTACAGTAGAGTACAGTAGAGATAGAGTACAGTGGAGCACAGTAGAGGTAGAGTAGAGTGGAGTACAGTAGAGGTAGAGTTCAGTGGAGCACAGTAGAGGTAGAGTACAGTGGAGTACAGTAGAGGTAGAGTACAGTGGAGCACAGTAGAGGTAGAGTACAGTGGAGTACAGTGGAGCACAGTAGAGGTGGAGTACAGTAGAGTACAGTAGTGGTAGAGAACAGTAGAGTACAGAAGAGGTAGAGTACAGTGGAGCACAGTAGAGGTAGAGTACAGTGGAGCACAGTAGAGGTAGAGTACAGTGGAGTACAGTGGAGCACAGTAGAGGTGGAGTACAGTAGAGTACAGTAGTGGTAGAGAACAGTAGAGTACAGAAGAGGTAGAGTACAGTGGAGCACAGTAGAGGTAGAGTACAGTGGAGCACAGTAGAGGTGGAATACGGTATAGCACAGTAGAGGTAGAGTACAGTGGAGTACAGTAGAGGTAGAGTACAGTGGAGTACAGCAGAGCACAGTAGAGGTGGAGTACAGTATAGTACAGTAGAGATAGAGTACAGTGGAGCACAGTAGAGGTAGAGTAAAGTGGAGTACAGTAGAGGTAGAGTAGAGTGGAGCACAGTAGAGGGTAGAGTACAGTGGAGTACAGCGGAGCACAGTAGAGGTAGAGTAGAGTGGAGTACAGTAGAGGTAGAGTATAGTGGAGCACAGTAGAGGTAGCGTACAGTGGAGCACAGTAGAGGTAGAGTACAGTGGAGTACAGCGGAGCACAGTAGAGGTAGAGTAGAGTGGAGTACAGTAGAGGCAGAGTACAGTGGAGCACAGTAGAGGTAGCGTACAGTGGAGTACAGTGGAGCACAGTAGAGGTGGAGTACAGTAGAGTACAGTAGAGATAGAGTACAGTGGAGCACAGTAGAGGTAGAGTAGAGTGGAGTAGAGTAGAGGTAGAGTACAGTGGAGCACAGTAGAGGTAGAGTACAGTGGAGTACAGTAGAGGTAGAGTACAGTGGAGCACTAGAGGTAGAGTACAGTGGAGTACAGCAGAGCACAGTAGAGGTGGAGTACAGTATAGTACAGTAGAGATAGAGTACAGTGGAGCACAGTAGAGGTAGAGTAAAGTGGAGTACAGTAGAGGTAGAGTACAGTGGAGCACAGTAGAGGGTAGAGTACAGTGGAGTACAGCGGAGCACAGTAGAGGTAGAGTAGAGTGGAGTACAGTAGAGGTAGAGTACAGTGGAGCACAGTAGAGGTAGAGTATAGTGGAGTACAGTGGAGCAGAGTAGAAGTAGAGTACAATGGAGTACAGTAGTGGTAGAGAACAGTGGAGTACAGCAGTGGTAGAAAACAGTGGAGTACAGTGGAGCACATTAGAGGTAGAGTATAGTAGAGTACAGTAGAGGTAGAGTACAGTGGAGCACAGTAGAGGTAGAGTACAGTGGAGTACAGTAGAGGTAGAGTACAGTGGAGCACAGTAGAGTTAGAGTAGAGTGGAGTACAGTAGAGGTAGAGTACAGTGGAGCACAGTAGAGGTAGCGTACAGTGGAGTACAGTAGAGGTAGAGTACAGTGGAGCACAGTAGAGGTAGCGTACCGTGGAGTACAGTAGAGGTAGAGTACAGTGGAGTACAGTAGAGGTAGAGTACAGTGGAGTACAGTGGATCACAGTAGAGGTGGAGTACAGTAGAGTACAGTAGAGGTAGAGAACATTAGAGTACAGAAGAGGTAGAGTACAGTGGAGCACAGTAGAGGTAGAGTACAGTGGAGCACAGTAGAGGTGGAGTACGGTATAGCACAGTAGAGGTAGAGTACAGTGGAGTACAGTAGAGGTAGAGTACAGTGGAGTACAACGGAGCACAGTAGAGGTGGAGTACAGTATAGTACAGTAGAGATAGAGTACAGTGGAGCACAGTAGAGGTAGAGTAAAGTGGAGTACAGTAGAGGTAGAGTACAGTGGAGCACAGTAGAGGGTAGAGTACAGTGGAGTACAGCGGAGCACAGTAGAGGTAGAGTAGAGTGGCGTACAGTAGAGGTAGAGTACAATGGAGCACAGTAGAGGTAGCGTACAGTGGAGTACAGTGGAGCAGAGTAGAGGTAGAGTACAGTGGAGTACAGCAGAGGTAGAGTACAGTGGAGTACAGCAGAGGTAGAGTACAGTGGAGTACAGTGGAGCACATTAGAGGTGGAGTACAGTAGAGTACAGTAGAGGTAGAGAACAGTAGAGTACAGTAGAGGTAGAGTACAGTAGAGTACAGTAGAGACAGAGTACAGTGGAGCACAGTAGAGGTAGAGTACAGTGGAGTACAGTAGAGGTAGAGTACAGTGGAGCACAGTAGAGGTAGCGTACAGTGGAGTACAGTAGAGGTAGAGTACAGTGGAGCACAGTAGAAGTAGAGTAGAGTGGAGTACAGTAGAGGTAGAGTACAGTGGAGCACAGTAGAGTTAGAGTAGAGTGGAGTACAGTAGAGGTAGAGTACAGTGGAGCACAGTAGAGGTAGAGTACAGTGGAGTACAGTAGAGGTAGAGTACAGTTGAGCACAGTAGAGGTAGAGTACAGTGGAGTACAGTAGAGGCAGAGTACAGTGGAGCACAGTAGAGGTAGAGTAGAGTGGAGTACAGTGGAGCACAGTAGATGTGGAGTACAGTAGAGTACAGTAGAGGTAGAGAACAGTAGAGTACAGTAGAGGTAGAGTACAGTGGAGTACAGTAGAGATAGAGTACAGTGGAGCACAGTAGAGATAGAGTAGAGTGGAGTAGAGTAGAGGTAGAGTACAGTGAAGCACAGTAGAGGTAGAGTACAGTGGAGCACATTAGAGATAGAGTACAGTGGAGTACAGCGGAGCACAGTAGAGGTGGAGTACAGTAGAGTACAGTAGAGATAGAGTACAGTGGAGCACAGTAGAGGTAGAGTAGAGTGGAGTACAGTAGAGGTAGAGTACAGTGGAGCACATTAGAGGTAGAGTACAGTGGAGTACAGTGGAGCACAGTAGAGGTGGAGTACAGTAGAGTACAGTAAAGGTAGAGAACAGTAGAGTACAGTAGAGGTAGAGTACAGTGGAGTAGAGTAGAGGTAGAGTACAGTGGAGCACAGTAGATGTAGAGTACAGTGGAGCACAGCAGAGGTAGAGTACAGTGGATCACAGTAGAGATAGAGTACAGTGGAGTACAGTGGAGCACAGTAGAGGTGGAGTACAGTAGAGTACAGTAGAGATAGAGTACAGTGGAGCATAGTAGAGGTAGAGTAGAGTGGAGTACAGTAGAGGTAGAGTACAGTGGAGCACATTAGAGGTAGAGTACAGTGGAGTACAGTAGAGGTAGAGTACAGTGGAGCAGAGTAGAGGTAGAGTACAGTGGAGTACAGTGGAGCACAGTAGAGGTGGAGTACAGTAGAGTACAGTAGAGGTAGAGTACAGTAGAGTACAGTAGAGGTAGAGTACAGAGGAGCACAGTAGAGGTAGAGTACAGTGGAGTACAAGAGGTAGAGTACAGTGGTGCACAGTAGAGGTAGAGTACAGTGGAGTACAGTGGAGCACAGTAGAGGTGGAGTACAGTAGAGTACAGTAGAGGTAGAGTACAGTAGAGTACAGTAGAGGTAGAGTACAGTGGAGCACAGTAGAGGTAGAGTACAGTGGAGTACAAGAGGTAGAGTACAGTGGTGCACAGTAGAGGTAGAGTACAGTGGAGTACAGTGGAGCAAAGTAGAGGTGGAGTACAGTAGAGTACAGTAGAGGTAGAGAACAGTAGAGTACAGTAGAGGTAGAGTAGAGTGGAGTAGAGTAGAGGTAGAGTACAATGGAGCACAGTAGAGGTAGAGTACAGTGGAGCACAGCAGAGGTAGAGTACAGTGGATCACAGTAGAGATAGAGTACAGTGGAGTACAGCGGAGCACAGTAGAGGTGGAGTACAGTAGAGTACTGTAGAGATAGAGTACAGTGGAGCACAGTAGAGGTTGAGTAGAGTGGAGTACAGTAGAGGTAGAGTACAGTGGAGCACAGTAGAGGTAGAGTACAGTGGAATACAGTGGAGCAAATTAGAGGTGGAGCACAGTAGAGTACAGTAGAGGTAGAGAACAGTAGAGTACAGTAGAGGTAGAGTACAGTGGAGCACAGTAGAGGTGGAGTACAGTAGAGATAGAGAACAGTAGAGTACAGTAGAGGTAGAGTACAGTGGAGTACAGTAGAGATAGAGTACAGTGGAGCACAGTAGAGATAGAGTAGAGTGGAGTAGAGTAGAGGTAGAGTACAGTGGAGCACAGTAGAGGTAGAGTACAGTGGAGCACAGCAGAGGTAGAGTACAGTGGATCACAGTAGAGATAGAGTACAGTGGAGTACAGCGGAGCACAGTAGAGGTGGAGTACAGTAGAGTACAGTAGAGATAGAGTACAGTGGAGCACAGTAGAGGTAGAGTAGAGTGGAGTACAGTAGAGGTAGAGTACAGTGGAGCACATTAGAGGTAGAGTACAGTGGAGTACAGTGGAGCACAGTAGAGGTGGAGTACAGTAGAGTACAGTAGAGGTAGAGAACAGTAGAGTACAGTAGAGGCAGAGTAGAGTTGAGTAGAGTAGAGGTAGAGTACAGTGGAGCACAGTAGAGGTAGAGTACAGTGGAGCACAGCAGAGGTAGAGTACAGTGGATCACAGTAGAGATAGAGTACAGTGGAGTACAGTGGAGCACAGTAGAGGTGGAGTACAGTAGAGTACAGTAGAGATAGAGTACAGTGGAGCACAGTAGAGGTAGAGTAGAGTGGAGTACAGTAGAGGTAGAGTACAGTGGAGCACATTAGAGGTAGAGTACAGTGGAGTACAGTAGAGGTAGAGTACAGTGGAGCAGAGTAGAGGTAGAGTACAGTGGAGTACAGTGGAGCACAGTAGAGGTGGAGTACAGTAGAGTACAGTAGAGGTAGAGTACAGTAGAGTACAGTAGAGGTAGAGTACAGTGGAGCACAGTAGAGGTAGAGTACAGTGGAGTACAAGATGTAGAGTACAGTGGTGCACAGTAGAGGTAGAGTACAGTGGAGTACAGTGGAGCAAAGTAGAGGTGGAGTACAGTAGAGTACAGTAGAGGTAGAGAACAGTAGAGTACAGTAGAGGTAGAGTACAGTGGAGTAGAGTAGAGGTAGAGTACAATGGAGCACAGTAGAGGTAGAGTACAGTGGAGCACAGCAGAGGTAGAGTACAGTGGATCACAGTAGAGATAGAGTACAGTGGAGTACAGCGGAGCACAGTAGAGGTGGAGTACAGTAGAGTACAGTAGAGATAGAGTACAGTGGAGCACAGTAGAGGTAGAGTAGAGTGGAGTACAGTAGAGGTAGAGTACAGTGGAGCACAGTAGAGGTAGAGTACAGTGGAGTACAGTAGAGGTAGAGTATAGTGGAGCACAGTAGAGGTAGAGTACAGTGGAGTAGAGTAGAGGTAGAGTACAGTGGAGCACAGTAGAGGTAGAGCACAGTGGAGTACAGTAGAGGTAGAGTACAGTGGAGCACAGTAGAGGTAGCGTACTTTGTAGTACAGTAGAGGTAGAGTACAGTGGAGCACAGTAGAGGTAGAGTACAGTGGAGTACAGCAGAGGTAGAGTACAGTGGAGCACAGTAGAGGTAGAGTACAGTGGAGTACAGCGGAGCACAGTAGAGGTAGAGTAGAGTGGAGTACAGTAGAGGTAGAGTACAGTGGAGCACAGTAGAGGTGGAGTACAGTAGAGTACAGTAGAGATAGAGTACAGTGGAGCACAGTAGAGGTAGAGTAGAGTGGAGTACAGTAGAGGTAGAGTTCAGTGGAGCACAGTAGAGGTAGAGTACAGTGGAGTACAGTAGAGGTAGAGTACAGTGGAGCACAGTAGAGGTAGAGTACAGTGGAGTACAGTGGAGCACAGTAGAGGTGGAGTACAGTAGAGTACAGTAGTGGTAGAGAACAGTAGAGTACAGAAGAGGTAGAGTACAGTGGAGCACAGTAGAGGTAGAGTACAGTGGAGCACAGTAGAGGTAGAGTACAGTGGAGTACAGTGGAGCACAGTAGAGGTGGAGTACAGTAGAGTACAGTAGTGGTAGAGAACAGTAGAGTACAGAAGAGGTAGAGTACAGTGGAGCACAGTAGAGGTAGAGTACAGTGGAGCACAGTAGAGGTGGAATACGGTATAGCACAGTAGAGGTAGAGTACAGTGGAGTACAGTAGAGGTAGAGTACAGTGGAGTACAGCAGAGCACAGTAGAGGTGGAGTACAGTATAGTACAGTAGAGATAGAGTACAGTGGAGCACAGTAGAGGTAGAGTAAAGTGGAGTACAGTAGAGGTAGAGTAGAGTGGAGCACAGTAGAGGGTAGAGTACAGTGGAGTACAGCGGAGCACAGTAGAGGTAGAGTAGAGTGGAGTACAGTAGAGGTAGAGTATAGTGGAGCACAGTAGAGGTAGCGTACAGTGGAGCACAGTAGAGGTAGAGTACAGTGGAGTACAGCGGAGCACAGTAGAGGTAGAGTAGAGTGGAGTACAGTAGAGGCAGAGTACAGTGGAGCACAGTAGAGGTAGCGTACAGTGGAGTACAGTGGAGCACAGTAGAGGTGGAGTACAGTAGAGTACAGTAGAGATAGAGTACAGTGGAGCACAGTAGAGGTAGAGTAGAGTGGAGTAGAGTAGAGGTAGAGTACAGTGGAGCACAGTAGAGGTAGAGTACAGTGGAGTACAGTAGAGGTAGAGTACAGTGGAGCACTAGAGGTAGAGTACAGTGGAGTACAGCAGAGCACAGTAGAGGTGGAGTACAGTATAGTACAGTAGAGATAGAGTACAGTGGAGCACAGTAGAGGTAGAGTAAAGTGGAGTACAGTAGAGGTAGAGTACAGTGGAGCACAGTAGAGGGTAGAGTACAGTGGAGTACAGCGGAGCACAGTAGAGGTAGAGTAGAGTGGAGTACAGTAGAGGTAGAGTACAGTGGAGCACAGTAGAGGTAGAGTATAGTGGAGTACAGTGGAGCAGAGTAGAAGTAGAGTACAATGGAGTACAGTAGTGGTAGAGAACAGTGGAGTACAGCAGTGGTAGAAAACAGTGGAGTACAGTGGAGCACATTAGAGGTAGAGTATAGTAGAGTACAGTAGAGGTAGAGTACAGTGGAGCACAGTAGAGGTAGAGTACAGTGGAGTACAGTAGAGGTAGAGTACAGTGGAGCACAGTAGAGTTAGAGTAGAGTGGAGTACAGTAGAGGTAGAGTACAGTGCAGCACAGTAGAGGTAGCGTACAGTGGAGTACAGTAGAGGTAGAGTACAGTGGAGCACAGTAGAGGTAGCGTACCGTGGAGTACAGTAGAGGTAGAGTACAGTGGAGTACAGTAGAGGTAGAGTACAGTGGAGTACAGTGGATCACAGTAGAGGTGGAGTACAGTAGAGTACAGTAGAGGTAGAGAACATTAGAGTACAGAAGAGGTAGAGTACAGTGGAGCACAGTAGAGGTAGAGTACAGTGGAGCACAGTAGAGGTGGAGTACGGTATAGCACAGTAGAGGTAGAGTACAGTGGAGTACAGTAGAGGTAGAGTACAGTGGAGTACAACGGAGCACAGTAGAGGTGGAGTACAGTATATTACAGTAGAGATAGAGTACAGTGGAGCACAGTAGAGGTAGAGTAAAGTGGAGTACAGTAGAGGTAGAGTACAGTGGAGCACAGTAGAGGGTAGAGTACAGTGGAGTACAGCGGAGCACAGTAGAGGTAGAGTAGAGTGGCGTACAGTAGAGGTAGAGTACAATGGAGCACAGTAGAGGTAGCGTACAGTGGAGTACAGTGGAGCAGAGTAGAGGTAGAGTACAGTGGAGTACAGCAGAGGTAGAGTACAGTGGAGTACAGCAGAGGTAGAGTACAGTGGAGTACAGTGGAGCACATTAGAGGTGGAGTACAGTAGAGTACAGTAGAGGTAGAGAACAGTAGAGTACAGTAGAGGTAGAGTACAGTAGAGTACAGTAGAGACAGAGTACAGTGGAGCACAGTAGAGGTAGAGTACAGTGGAGTACAGTAGAGGTAGAGTACAGTGGAGCACAGTAGAGGTAGCGTACAGTGGAGTACAGTAGAGGTAGAGTACAGTGGAGCACAGTAGAAGTAGAGTAGAGTGGAGTACAGTAGAGGTAGAGTACAGTGGAGCACAGTAGAGTTAGAGTAGAGTGGAGTACAGTAGAGGTAGAGTACAGTGGAGCACAGTAGAGGTAGAGTACAGTGGAGTACAGTAGAGGTAGAGTACAGTTGAGCACAGTAGAGGTAGAGTACAGTGGAGTACAGTAGAGGCAGAGTACAGTGGAGCACAGTAGAGGTAGAGTAGAGTGGAGTACAGTGGAGCACAGTAGATGTGGAGTACAGTAGAGTACAGTAGAGGTAGAGAACAGTAGAGTACAGTAGAGGTAGAGTACAGTGGAGTACAGTAGAGATAGAGTACAGTGGAGCACAGTAGAGATAGAGTAGAGTGGAGTAGAGTAGAGGTAGAGTACAGTGAAGCACAGTAGAGGTAGAGTACAGTGGAGCACATTAGAGATAGAGTACAGTGGAGTACAGCGGAGCACAGTAGAGGTGGAGTACAGTAGAGTACAGTAGAGATAGAGTACAGTGGAGCACAGTAGAGGTAGAGTAGAGTGGAGTACAGTAGAGGTAGAGTACAGTGGAGCACATTAGAGGTAGAGTACAGTGGAGTACAGTGGAGCACAGTAGAGGTGGAGTACAGTAGAGTACAGTAAAGGTAGAGAACAGTAGAGTACAGTAGAGGTAGAGTACAGTGGAGTAGAGTAGAGGTAGAGTACAGTGGAGCACAGTAGATGTAGAGTACAGTGGAGCACAGCAGAGGTAGAGTACAGTGGATCACAGTAGAGATAGAGTACAGTGGAGTACAGTGGAGCACAGTAGAGGTGGAGTACAGTAGAGTACAGTAGAGATAGAGTACAGTGGAGCATAGTAGAGGTAGAGTAGAGTGGAGTACAGTAGAGGTAGAGTACAGTGGAGCACATTAGAGGTAGAGTACAGTGGAGTACAGTAGAGGTAGAGTACAGTGGAGCAGAGTAGAGGTAGAGTACAGTGGAGTACAGTGGAGCACAGTAGAGGTGGAGTACAGTAGAGTACAGTAGAGGTAGAGTACAGTAGAGTACAGTAGAGGTAGAGTACAGAGGAGCACAGTAGAGGTAGAGTACAGTGGAGTACAAGAGGTAGAGTACAGTGGTGCACAGTAGAGGTAGAGTACAGTGGAGTACAGTGGAGCACAGTAGAGGTGGAGTACAGTAGAGTACAGTAGAGGTAGAGTACAGTAGAGTACAGTAGAGGTAGAGTACAGTGGAGCACAGTAGAGGTAGAGTACAGTGGAGTACAAGAGGTAGAGTACAGTGGTGCACAGTAGAGGTAGAGTACAGTGGAGTACAGTGGAGCAAAGTAGAGGTGGAGTACAGTAGAGTACAGTAGAGGTAGAGAACAGTAGAGTACAGTAGAGGTAGAGTAGAGTGGAGTAGAGTAGAGGTAGAGTACAATGGAGCACAGTAGAGGTAGAGTACAGTGGAGCACAGCAGAGGTAGAGTACAGTGGATCACAGTAGAGATAGAGTACAGTGGAGTACAGCGGAGCACAGTAGAGGTGGAGTACAGTAGAGTACTGTAGAGATAGAGTACAGTGGAGCACAGTAGAGGTTGAGTAGAGTGGAGTACAGTAGAGGTAGAGTACAGTGGAGCACAGTAGAGGTAGAGTACAGTGGAGTAGAGTAGAGGTAGAGTACAGTGGAGCACAGTAGAGGTAGAGCACAGTGGAGTACAGTAGAGGTAGAGTACAGTGGAGCAGAGTAGAGGTAGCGTACTTTGTAGTACAGTAGAGGTAGAGTACAGTGGAGCACAGTAGAGGTAGAGTACAGTGGAGTACAGCAGAGGTAGAGTACAGTGGAGCACAGTAGAGGTTGAGTAGAGTGGAGTACAGTAGAGGTAGAGTATAGTGGAGCACAGTAGAGGTAGAGTACAGTGGAGTAGAGTAGAGGTAGAGTACAGTGGAGCACAGTAGAGGTAGAGCACAGTGGAGTACAGTAGAGGTAGAGTACAGTGGAGCAGAGTAGAGGTAGCGTACTTTGTAGTACAGTAGAGGTAGAGTACAGTGGAGCACAGTAGAGGTAGAGTACAGAGGAGTACAGCAGAGGTAGAGTACAGTGGAGCACAGTAGAGGTAGAGTACAGTGGAGTACAGCGGAGCACACTAGAGGTAGAGTAGAGTGGAGTACAGTAGAGGTAGAGTACAGTGGAGCACAGTAGAGGTAGCGTACAGTGGAGTACAGTGGAGCACAGTAGAGGTGGAGTACAGTAGAGTACAGTAGAGATAGAGTACAGTGGAGCACAGTAGAGGTAGAGTAGAGTGGAGTACACTAGAGGTAGAGTTCAGTGGAGCACAGTAGAGGTAGAGTACAGTGGAGTACAGTAGAGGTAGAGTACAGTGGAGCACAGTAGAGGTAGAGTACAGTGGAGTACAGTGGAGCATAGTAGAGGTGGAGCACAGTAGAGTACAGTAGTGGTAGAGAACAGTAGAGTACAGAAGAGGTAGAGTACAGTGGAGCACAGTAGAGGTAGAGTACAGTGGAGCACAGTAGAGATAGAGTACAGTGGAGTACAGTGGAGCACAGTAGAGGTGGAGTACAGTAGACTACAGTAGTGGTAGAGAACAGTAGAGTACAGAAGAGGTAGAGTACAGTGGAGCACAGTAGAGGTAGAGTACAGTGGAGCACAGTAGAGGTGGAGTACGGTATAGCACAGTAGAGGTAGAGTACAGTGGAGTACAGTAGAGGTAGAGTACAGTGGAGTACAGCAGAGCACAGTAGAGGTGGAGTACAGTATAGTACAGTAGAGATAGAGTACAGTGGAGCACAGTAGAGTTAGAGTAAAGTGGAGTACAGTAGAGGTAGAGTAGAGTGGAGCACAGTAGAGGGTAGAGTACAGTGGAGTACAGCGGAGCACAGTAGAGGTAGAGTAGAGTGGAGTACAGTAGAGGTAGAGTACAGTGGAGCACAGTAGAGGTAGCGTACAGCGGAGCACAGTAGAGGTAGAGTACAGTGGAGTACAGCGGAGCACAGTAGAGGTAGAGTAGAGTGGAGTACAGTAGAGGCAGAGTACAGTGGAGCACAGTAGAGGTAGCGTACAGTGGAGTACAGTGGAGCACAGTAGAGGTGGAGTACAGTAGAGTACAGTAGAGATAGAGTACAGTGGAGCACAGTAGAGGTAGAGTAGAGTGGAGTAGAGTAGAGGTAGAGTACAGTGGAGCACAGTAGAGGTAGAGTACAGTTGAGTACAGTAGAGGTAGAGTACAGTGAAGCACTTGAGGGAGAGTACAGTGGAGTACAGCAGAGCACAGTAGAGTTGGAGTACAGTATAGTACAGTAGAGATAGAGTACAGTGGAGCACAGTAGAGGTAGAGTAAAGTGGAGTACAGTAGAGGTAGAGTACAGTGGAGCACAGTAGAGGGTAGAGTACAGTGGAGTACAGCGGAGCACAGTAGAGGTAGAGTAGAGTGGAGTACAGTAGAGGTAGAGTACAGTTGAGCACAGTAGAGGTAGAGTACACTGGAGTAGAGTGGAGCAGAGTAGAGGTAGAGTACAATGGAGTACAGTAGTGGTAGAGTAGAGTGGAGTACAGCAGAGGTAGAGAACAGTGGAGTACAGTGGAGCACATTAGAGGTAGAGTATAGTAGAGTACAGTAGAGGTAGAGTACAGTGGAGCACAGTAGAGGTAGAGTACAGTGGAGCACAGTAGAGGTAGAGTACAGTGGAGTACAGTAGAGGTAGAGTACAGTGGAGCACAGTAGAGTTAGAGTAGAGTGGAGTACAGTAGAGGTAGAGTACAGTGGAGCACAGTAGAGGTAGCGTACAGTGGAGTACAGTAGAGGTAGAGTACAGTGGACCACAGTAGAGGTAGCGTACCGTGGAGTACAGTAGAGGTAGAGTACAGTGGAGTACAGTAGAGGTAGAGTACAGTGGAGTACAGTGGATCACAGTAGAGGTGGAGTACAGTAGAGTACAGTAGAGGTAGAGAACAGTAGAGTACAGAAGAGGTAGAGTACAGTGGAGCACAGTAGAGGTAGAGTACAGTGGAGCACAGTAGAGGTGGAGTACGGTATAGCACAGTAGAGGTAAAGTACAGTGGAGTACAGTAGAGGTAGAGTACAGTGGAGTACAAATGAGCACAGTAGAGGTGGAGTACAGTATAGTACAGTAGAGATAGAGTACAGTGGAGCACAGTAGAGGTAGAGTAAAGTGGAGTACAGTAGAGGTAGAGTACAGTGGAGCACAGTAGAGGGTAGAGTACAGTGGAGTACAGTGGAGCACAGTAGAGGTAGAGTAGAGTGGCGTACAGTAGAGGTAGAGTACAATGGAGCACAGTAGAGGTAGCGTACAGTGGAGTACAGTGGAGCAGAGTAGAGGTAGAGTACAGTGGAGTACAGCAGAGGTAGAGTACAGTGGAGTACAGCAGAGGTAGAGTACAGTGGAGTACAGTGGAGCACATTAGAGGTGGAGTACAGTAGAGTACAGTAGAGGTAGAGAACAGTAGAGTACAGTAGAGGTAGAGTACAGTGGAGTACAGTAGAGACAGAGTACAGTGGAGCACAGTAGAGGTAGAGTACAGTGGAGTACAGTAGAGGTAGAGTACAGTGGAGCACAGTAGAGGTAGCGTACAGTGGAGTACAGTAGAGGTAGAGTACAGTGGAGCACAGTAGAGGTAGAGTAGAGTGGAGTACAGTAGAGGTAGAGTAAAGTGGAGCACAGTAGAGTTAGAGTAGAGTGGAGTACAGTAGAGGTAGAGAACAGTGGAGTACAGTGGAGCACATTAGAGGTAGAGTATAGTAGAGTACAGTAGAGGTAGAGTACAGTGGAGCACAGTAGAGGTAGAGTACAGTGGAGCACAGTAGAGGTAGAGTACAGTGGAGTACAGTAGAGGTAGAGTACAGTGGAGCACAGTAGAGTTAGAGTAGAGTGGAGTACAGTAGAGGTAGAGTACAGTGGAGTAGAGAAGAGGTAGAGTAGAGTGGAGTACAGCAGAGGTAGAGAACAGTGGAGTACAGTGGAGCACATTAGAGGTAGAGTATAGTAGAGTACAGTAGAGGTAGAGTACAGTGGAGCACAGTAGAGGTAGAGTACAGTGGAGCACAGTAGAGGTAGAGTACAGTGGAGTACAGTAGAGGTAGAGTACAGTGGAGCACAGTAGAGTTAGAGTAGAGTGGAGTACAGTAGAGGTAGAGTACAGTGGAGCACAGTAGAGGTAGCGTACAGTGGAGTACAGTAGAGGTAGAGTACAGTGGAGCACAGTAGAGGTAGCGTACCGTGGAGTACAGTAGAGGTAGAGTACAGTGGAGTACAGTAGAGGTAGAGTACAGTGGAGTACAGTGGATCACAGTAGAGGTGGAGTACAGTAGAGTACAGTAGAGGTAGAGAACAGTAGAGTACAGAAGAGGTAGAGTACAGTGGAGCACAGTAGAGGTAGAGTACAGTGGAGCACAGTAGAGGTGGAGTACGGTATAGCACAGTAGAGGTAGAGTACAGTGGAGTACAGTAGAGGTAGAGTACAGTGGAGTACAACTGAGCACAGTAGAGGTGGAGTACAGTATAGTACAGTAGAGATAGAGTACAGTGGAGCACAGTAGAGGTAGAGTAAAGTGGAGTACAGTGGAGCACAGTAGAGGTAGAGTAGAGTGGCGTACAGTAGAGGTAGAGTACAATGGAGCACAGTAGAGGTAGCGTACAGTGGAGTACAGTGGAGCAGAGTAGAGGTAGAGTACATTGGAGTAGAGCAGAGGTAGAGTACAGTGGAGTACAGCAGAGGTAGAGTACAGTGGAGTACAGTGGAGCACATTAGAGGTGGAGTACAGTAGAGTACAGTAGAGGTAGAGAACAGTAGAGTACAGTAGAGGTAGAGTACAGTGGAGTACAGTAGAGACAGAGTACAGTGGAGCACAGTAGAGGTAGAGTACAGTGGAGTACAGTAGAGGTAGAGTACAGTGGAGCACAGTAGAGGTAGCGTACAGTGGAGTACAGTTGAGGTAGAGTACAGTGGAGCACAGTAGAGGTAGAGTAGAGTGGAGTACAGTAGAGGTAGAGTAAAGTGGAGCACAGTAGAGTTAGAGTAGAGTGGAGTACAGTAGAGGTAGAGTACAGTGGAGCACAGTAGAGGTAGCGTACAGTGGAGTACAGTAGAGGTAGAGTACAGTGGAGTAGAGAAGAGGTAGAGTAGAGTGGAGTACAGTAGAGGTAGAGTACAGTGGAGTAGAGAAGAGGTAGAGTAGAGTGGAGTACAGTAGAGGTAGAGTACAGTGGAGCACAGTAGAGTTAGAGTAGAGTGGAGTACAGTAGAGGTAGAGTACAGTGGAGCACAGTAGAGGTAGAGTACAGTGGAGTACAGTAGAGGTAGAGTACAGTGGAGCACAGTAGAGGTAGAGTACAGTGGAGTACAGTGAAGCACAGTAGAGGTAGAGTACATTGGAGTACAGTAGAGATAGAGTACAATGGAGCACAGTAGAGATAGACTAGAGTGGAGTACAGTAGAGGTAGAGTACAGTGGAGCACAGTAGAGGTAGAGTACAGTGGAGTACAGTGGAGCACAGTAGAGGTGGAGTACAGTAGAGTACAGTAGAGATAGAATACAGTGGAGCACAGTAGAGGTAGAGTAGAGTGGAGTAGAGTAGAGGTAGAGTACAGTGGAGCACAGTAGAGGTAGAGTACAGTTGAGTACAGTAGAGGTAGAGTACAGTGAAGCACTAGAGGGAGAGTACAGTGGAGTACAGCAGAGCACAGTAGAGTTGGAGTACAGTATAGTACAGTAGAGATAGAGTACAGTGGAGCACAGTAGAGGTAGAGTAAAGTGGAGTACAGTAGAGGTAGAGTACAGTGGAGCACAGTAGAGGGTAGAGTACAGTGGAGTACAGCGGAGCACAGTAGAGGTAGAGTAGAGTGGAGTACAGTAGAGGTAGAGTACAGTTGAGCACAGTAGAGGTAGAGTACAGTGGAGTAGAGTGGAGCAGAGTAGAGGTAGAGTACAATGGAGTACAGTAGTGGTAGAGTAGAGTGGAGTACAGCAGAGGTAGAGAACAGTGGAGTACAGTGGAGCACATTAGAGGTAGAGTATAGTAGAGTACAGTAGAGGTAGAGTACAGTGGAGCACAGCAGAGGTAGAGTACAGTGGATCACAGTAGAGATAGAGTACAGTGGAGTACAGTGGAGCACAGTAGAGGTGGAGTACAGTAGAGTACAGTAGAGATAGAGTACAGTGGAGCATAGTAGAGGTAGAGTAGAGTGGAGTACAGTAGAGGTAGAGTACAGTGGAGCACATTAGAGGTAGAGTACAGTGGAGTACAGTAGAGGTAGAGTACAGTGGAGCAGAGTAGAGGTAGAGTACAGTGGAGTACAGTGGAGCACAGTAGAGGTGGAGTACAGTAGAGTACAGTAGAGGTAGAGTACAGTAGAGTACAGTAGAGGTAGAGTACAGAGGAGCACAGTAGAGGTAGAGTACAGTGGAGTACAAGAGGTAGAGTACAGTGGTGCACAGTAGAGGTAGAGTACAGTGGAGTACAGTGGAGCACAGTAGAGGTGGAGTACAGTAGAGTACAGTAGAGGTAGAGTACAGTAGAGTACAGTAGAGGTAGAGTACAGTGGAGCACAGTAGAGGTAGAGTACAGTGGAGTACAAGAGGTAGAGTACAGTGGTGCACAGTAGAGGTAGAGTACAGTGGAGTACAGTGGAGCAAAGTAGAGGTGGAGTACAGTAGAGTACAGTAGAGGTAGAGAACAGTAGAGTACAGTAGAGGTAGAGTAGAGTGGAGTAGAGTAGAGGTAGAGTACAATGGAGCACAGTAGAGGTAGAGTACAGTGGAGCACAGCAGAGGTAGAGTACAGTGGATCACAGTAGAGATAGAGTACAGTGGAGTACAGCGGAGCACAGTAGAGGTGGAGTACAGTAGAGTACTGTAGAGATAGAGTACAGTGGAGCACAGTAGAGGTTGAGTAGAGTGGAGTACAGTAGAGGTAGAGTACAGTGGAGCACAGTAGAGGTAGAGTACAGTGGAGTAGAGTAGAGGTAGAGTACAGTGGAGCACAGTAGAGGTAGAGCACAGTGGAGTACAGTAGAGGTAGAGTACAGTGGAGCAGAGTAGAGGTAGCGTACTTTGTAGTACAGTAGAGGTAGAGTACAGTGGAGCACAGTAGAGGTAGAGTACAGTGGAGTACAGCAGAGGTAGAGTACAGTGGAGCACAGTAGAGGTTGAGTAGAGTGGAGTACAGTAGAGGTAGAGTATAGTGGAGCACAGTAGAGGTAGAGTACAGTGGAGTAGAGTAGAGGTAGAGTACAGTGGAGCACAGTAGAGGTAGAGCACAGTGGAGTACAGTAGAGGTAGAGTACAGTGGAGCAGAGTAGAGGTAGCGTACTTTGTAGTACAGTAGAGGTAGAGTACAGTGGAGCACAGTAGAGGTAGAGTACAGAGGAGTACAGCAGAGGTAGAGTACAGTGGAGCACAGTAGAGGTAGAGTACAGTGGAGTACAGCGGAGCACACTAGAGGTAGAGTAGAGTGGAGTACAGTAGAGGTAGAGTACAGTGGAGCACAGTAGAGGTAGCGTACAGTGGAGTACAGTGGAGCACAGTAGAGGTGGAGTACAGTAGAGTACAGTAGAGATAGAGTACAGTGGAGCACAGTAGAGGTAGAGTAGAGTGGAGTACACTAGAGGTAGAGTTCAGTGGAGCACAGTAGAGGTAGAGTACAGTGGAGTACAGTAGAGGTAGAGTACAGTGGAGCACAGTAGAGGTAGAGTACAGTGGAGTACAGTGGAGCATAGTAGAGGTGGAGTACAGTAGAGTACAGTAGAGGTAGAGTACAGTAGAGTACAGTAGAGGTAGAGTACAGAGGAGCACAGTAGAGGTAGAGTACAGTGGAGTACAAGAGGTAGAGTACAGTGGTGCACAGTAGAGGTAGAGTACAGTGGAGTACAGTGGAGCACAGTAGAGGTGGAGTACAGTAGAGTACAGTAGAGGTAGAGTACAGTAGAGTACAGTAGAGGTAGAGTACAGTGGAGCACAGTAGAGGTAGAGTACAGTGGAGTACAAGAGGTAGAGTACAGTGGAGCACAGTAGAGTTAGAGTAGAGTGGAGTACAGTAGAGGTAGAGTACAGTGGAGCACAGTAGAGGTAGCGTACAGTGGAGTACAGTAGAGGTAGAGTACAGTGGAGCACAGTAGAGGTAGCGTACCGTGGAGTACAGTAGAGGTAGAGTACAGTGGAGTACAGTAGAGGTAGAGTACAGTGGAGTACAGTGGATCACAGTAGAGGTGGAGTACAGTAGAGTACAGTAGAGGTAGAGAACAGTAGAGTACAGAAGAGGTAGAGTACAGTGGAGCACAGTAGAGGTAGAGTACAGTGGAGCACAGTAGAGGTGGAGTACGGTATAGCACAGTAGAGGTAAAGTACAGTGGAGTACAGTAGAGGTAGAGTACAGTGGAGCACAGTAGAGGTAGAGTAGAGTGGAGTACAGTAGAGGTAGAGTAAAGTGGAGCACAGTAGAGTTAGAGTAGAGTGGAGTACAGTAGAGGTAGAGAACAGTGGAGTACAGTGGAGCACATTAGAGGTAGAGTATAGTAGAGTACAGTAGAGGTAGAGTACAGTGGAGCACAGTAGAGGTAGAGTACAGTGGAGTACAGTAGAGGTAGAGTACAGTGGAGCACAGTAGAGTTAGAGTAGAGTGGAGTACAGTAGAGGTAGAGTACACTGGAGTAGAGAAGAGGTAGAGTAGAGTGGAGTACAGCAGAGGTAGAGAACAGTGGAGTACAGTGGAGCACATTAGAGGTAGAGTATAGTAGAGTACAGTAGAGGTAGAGTACAGTGGAGCACAGTAGAGGTAGAGTACAGTGGAGCACAGTAGAGGTAGAGTACAGTGGAGTACAGTAGAGGTAGAGTACAGTGGAGCACAGTAGAGTTAGAGTAGAGTGGAGTACAGTAGAGGTAGAGTACAGTGGAGCACAGTAGAGGTAGCGTACAGTGGAGTACAGTAGAGGTAGAGTACAGTGGAGCACAGTAGAGGTAGCGTACCGTGGAGTACAGTAGAGGTAGAGTACAGTGGAGTACAGTAGAGGTAGAGTACAGTGGAGTACAGTGGATCACAGTAGAGGTGGAGTACAGTAGAGGTAGAGAACAGTAGAGTACAGAAGAGGTAGAGTACAGTGGAGCACAGTAGAGGTAGAGTACAGTGGAGCACAGTAGAGGTGGAGTACGGTATAGCACAGTAGAGGTAGAGTACAGTGGAGTACAGTAGAGGTAGAGTACAGTGGAGTACAACTGAGCACAGTAGAGGTGGAGTACAGTATAGTACAGTAGAGATAGAGTACAGTGGAGCACAGTAGAGGTAGAGTAAAGTGGAGTACAGTAGAGGTAGAGTACAGTGGAGCACAGTAGAGGGTAGAGTACAGTGGAGTACAGTGGAGCACAGTAGAGGTAGAGTAGAGTGGCGTACAGTAGAGGTAGAGTACAATGGAGCACAGTAGAGGTAGCGTACAGTGGAGTACAGTGGAGCAGAGTAGAGGTAGAGTACAGTGGAGTACAGCAGAGGTAGAGTACAGTGGAGTACAGCAGAGGTAGAGTACAGTGGAGTACAGTGGAGCACATTAGAGGTGGAGTACAGTAGAGTACAGTAGAGGTAGAGAACAGTAGAGTACAGTAGAGGTAGAGTACAGTGGAGTACAGTAGAGACAGAGTACAGTGGAGCACAGTAGAGGTAGAGTACAGTGGAGTACAGTAGAGGTAGAGTACAGTGGAGCACAGTAGAGGTAGCGTACAGTGGAGTACAGTAGAGGTAGAGTACAGTGGAGCACAGTAGAGGTAGAGTAGAGTGGAGTACAGTAGAGGTAGAGTAAAGTGGAGCACAGTAGAGTTAGAGTAGAGTGGAGTACAGTGGAGGTAGAGTACAGTGGAGCACAGTAGAGGTAGCGTACAGTGGAGTACAGTAGAGGTAGAGTACAGTTGAGTAGAGAAGAGGTAGAGTAGAGTGGAGTACAGTAGAGGTAGAGTACAGTGGAGTAGAGAAGAGGTAGAGTAGGGTGGAGTACAGTAGAGGTAGAGTACAGTGGAGCACAGTAGAGTTAGAGTAGAGTGGAGTACAGTAGAGGTAGAGTACAGTGGAGCACAGTAGAGGTAGAGTACAGTGGAGTACAGTAGAGGTAGAGTACAGTGGAGCACAGTAGAGGTAGAGTACAGTGGAGTACAGTGAAGCACAGTAGAGGTAGAGTACATTGGAGTACAGTAGAGATAGAGTACAATGGAGCACAGTAGAGATAGACTAGAGTGGAGTACAGTAGAGGTAGAGTACAGTGGAGCACAGTAGAGGTAGAGTACAGTGGAGTACAGTGGAGCACAGTAGAGGTGGAGTACAGTAGAGTACAGTGGAGGTAGAGAACAGTGGAGCACAGTAGAGGTAGAGTACAGTGGAGCACAGTAGAGGTAGAGTACAGTGGAGCACAGTAGAGGTAGAGTACAGTGGAGTACAGCGGAGCACAATAGAGGTGGAGTACAGTAGAGTACAGTAGAGATAGAGTACAGTGGAGCACAGTAGAGGTAGTGTAGAGTGGAGTACAGTAGAGGTAGAGTATAGTGGAGCACAGTAGAGGTAGCGCACAGTGGAGTACAGTAGAGGTAGAGTACAGTGGATTACAGTAGAGGTAGAGTACAGTGCAGTACAGTAGAGGTAGAGTACAGTGGAGTACAGTGGAGTACAGTAGAGGTAGAGTACAGTGGAGTACAGTAGAGGTAGAGTACAGTTGAGCACAGTAGAGGTAGAGTACAGTGGAGTACAGTAGAGGCAGAGTACAGTGGAGCACAGTAGAGGTAGAGTAGAGTGGAGTACAGTGGAGCACAGTAGAGGTGGAGTACAGTAGAGTAAAGTAGAGGTAGAGAACAGTAGAGTACATTAGAGGTAGAGTACAGTGGAGTACAGTAGAGATAGAGTACAGTGGAGCACAGTAGAGATAGAGTACAGCGGAGTAGAGTAGAGGTAGAGTACAGTGGAGCATAGTAGAGGTAGAGTACAGTGGAGCACAGCAGAGGTAGAGTACAGTGGATCAGAGTAGAGATAGAGTACAGTGGAGTACAGTGGAGCACAGTAGAGGTAGAGTACAGTGGAGTACAGTGAAGCACAGTAGAGGTAGAGTTCGTTGGAGTACAGTAGAGGTAGAGTACAGTAGAGGTAGAGTACAGTGGAGCACAGTAGAGGTAGAGTACAGTGGAGTACAGTGGAGCACAGTAGAGGTGGAGTACAGTGGAGTACAGTAGAGGTAGAGTACAGTGGAGCACAGTAGAGGTAGAGTACAGTGGAGCACAGTATAGGTAGAGTTGAGTACAGCGGAGCACAGTAGAGGTAGAGTACAGTGGAGTACAGTAGAGGTAGAGTACAGTGGAGCACAGTAGAGGTAGAGTACAGTGGAGCACAGTAGAGGTAGAGTACAGTGGAGTACAGTAGAGGTAGAATACAGTGGAGCACAGTAGAGGTAGAGTACAGTGTAGTACAGTGGAGCACAGTAGAGGTGGAGTACAATAGAGTACAGTAGAGGTAGAGAACAGTAGAGTACAGTAGAGGTAGAGTACGGTGGAGTAGAGTAGAGGTAGAGTACAGTGGAGCACAGTAGAGGTAGAGTACAGTGGAGCACAGCAGAGGTAGAGTACAGTGGATCAAAGTAGATATAGAGTACAGTGGAGTACAGTGGAGCACAGTAGAGGTACAGTACAGTAGAGTACATTGAAGGACAGTAGAGGTAGAGTTCGGTGGAGTACAGTAGAGGTAGAGTAGAGTGGAGTACAGTAGCGGTAGAGTACAGTGGAGTACAGTGGAGCGCATTAGAGGTGGAGTACAGTAGAGTACAGTAGAGGTAGAGTACAGTGGAGTACAGTAGAGGTAGAGTACAGTGGAGTACAGTAGAGGTTGAGTACAGAGGAGCACAGTAGAGGTAGAGTACAGTGGAGTACAGCGAAGCACAGTAGAGGTAGAATAGAGTGGAGTACAGTAGAGGTAGAGTAGTGTGGAGCACAGTAGAGGTAGAGTACAGTGGAGTACAGTGGAGCAGAGTAGAGGTAGAGTACAATGGAGTACAGTAGTGGTAGAGTACAGTGGAGTACAGCAGAGGTAGAGAACAGTGGAGTACAGTGGAGCACATTAGAGGTAGAGTATAGTAGAGTACAGTAGAGGTAGAGTACAGTGGAGCACAGTAGAGGTAGAGTACAGTGGAGTACAGTAGAGGTAGAGTACAGTGGAGCACAGTAGAGTTAGAGTAGAGTGGAGTACAGTAGAGGTAGAGTACAGTGGATTACAGTAGAGGTAGAGTACAGTGCAGTACAGTAGAGGTAGAGTACAGTGGAGCATAATAGATGTAGAGTACAGTGGAGTACAGCGGAGCACAGTAGAGGTAGAATAGAGTGGAGTACAGTAGAGGTAGAGTAGTGTGGAGCACAGTATAGGTAGCGCACAGTGGAGTACAGTGGAGCACAGTAGAGGTAGAGTACAGTGGAGTACAGTAGAGGTAGAGTACAGTGGAGTACAGTAGAGGTAGAGTACAGTGGAATACAGTGGAGCACATTAGAGGTGGAGTACAGTACAGTACAGTAGAGGTAGAGTACAGTGGAGTACAGTAGAGGTAGAGTACAGTGGAGTACAGTAGAGGTAGAGTACAGTTGAGCACAGAAGAGGTAGAGTACAGTGGAGTACAGTAGAGGCAGAGTACAGTGTAGCACAGTAGAGGTAGAGTAGAGTGGAGTACAGTGGAGCACAGTAGAGGTGGAGTACAGTAGAGTAAAGTAGAGGTAGAGAACAGTAAAGTACAGTAGAGGTAGAGTACAGTGGAGTACAGTAGAGATAGAGTACAGTGGAGCACAGTAGAGATAGAGTACAGCGGAGTAGAGTAGAGGTAGACTACAGTGGAGCATAGTAGAGGTAGAGTACAGTGGAGCACAGCAGAGGTAGAGTACAGTGGACCAGAGTAGAGATAGAGTACAGTGGAGTACAGTGGAGCAAGTAGAGGTAGAGTACAGTGGAGTACAGTGAAGCACAGTAGAGGTAGAGTTCGTTGGAGTACAGTAGAGGTAGAGTACAGTAGAGTACAGTAGAGGTAGAGTACAGTGGAGCACAGTAGAGGTAGAGTACAGTGGAGTACAGTGGAGCACAGTAGAGGTGGAGTACAGTGGAGTACAGTAGAGGTAGAGTACAGTGGAGCACAGTAGAGGTAGAGTACAGTGGAACACAGTATAGGTAGAGTAGAGTTGAGTACAGCGGAGCACAGTAGAGGTAGAGTACAGTGGAGTACAGTAGAGGTAGAGTACAGTGTAGCACAGTAGAGGTAGAGTACAGTGGAGCACAGTAGAGGTAGAGTACAGTGGAGTACAGTAGAGGTAGAATACAGTGGAGCACAGTAGAGGTAGAGTACAGTGGAGTACAGTGGAGCACAGTAGAGGTGGAGTACAATAGAGTACAGTAGAGGTAGAGAACAGTAGAGTACAGTAGAGGTAGAGTACAGTGGAACAGAGTAGAGGTAGAGTACAGTGGAGCACAGTAGAGGTAGAGTACAGTGGAGCACAGCAGAGGTAGAGTACAGTGGATCAAAGTAGATATAGAGTACAGTGGAGTACAGTGGAGCACAGTAGAGGTAGAGTACAGTAGAGTACATTGAAGGACAGTAGAGGTAGAGTTCGGTGGAGTACAGTAGAGGTAGAGTAGAGTGGAGTACAGTAGCGGTAGAGTACAGTGGAGTACAGTGGAGCGCATTAGAGGTGGAGTACAGTAGAGTACAGTAGAGGTAGAGTACAGTGGAGTACAGTAGAGGTAGAGTACAGTGGAGTACAGTAGAGGTTGAGTACAGTGGAGCACAGTAGAGGTAGAGTACAGTGGAATACAGCGAAGCACAGTAGAGGTAGAATAGACTGGAGTACAGTAGAGGTAGAGTAGTGTGGAGCACAGTAGAGGTAGAGTACAGTGGAGTACAGTGGAGCAGAGTAGAGGTAGAGTACAATGGAGTACAGTAGTGGTAGAGTACAGTGGAGTACAGCAGAGGTAGAGAACAGTGGAGTACAGTGGAGCACATTAGAGGTAGAGTATAGTAGAGTACAGTAGAGGTAGAGTAAAGTGGAGCACAGTAGAGGTAGAGTACAGTGGAGTACAGTAGAGGTAGAGTACAGTGGAGTACAGTAGAGTTAGAGTAGAGTGGAGTACAGTAGAGGTAGAGTACAGTGGAGTACAGCAGAAGTAGAGTACAGTGGAGTACAGCAGAGGTAGAGTACAGTGGAGTACAGTGGAGCACATTAGAGGTGGAGTACAGTAGAGTACAGTAGAGGTAGAGAACAGTAGAGTACAGTAGAGGTAGAGTACAGTGGAGTACAGTAGAGACAGAGTACAGTGGAGCACAGTAGAGGTAGAGTACAGTGGAGTACAGTAGAGGTAGAGTACAGTGGAGCACAGTAGAGATAGCGTACAGTGGAGTACAGTAGAGGTAGAGTACAGTGGAGCACAGTAGAGGTAGCTTACCGTGGAGTACAGTAGAGGTAGAGTACAGTGGAGTAGAGAAGAGGTAGAGTAGAGTGGAGTACAGTAGAGGTAGAGTACAGTGGAGCACAGTAGAGTTAGAGTAGAGTGGAATACAGTAGAGGTAGAGTACAGTGGAGCACAGTAGAGGTAGAGTACAGTGGAGTACAGTAGAGGTAGAGTACAGTGGAGCACAGTAGAGGTAGAGTACAGTGGAGTACAGTGAAGCACAGTAGAGGTAGAGTACATTGGAGTACAGTAGAGATAGAGTACAATGGAGAACAGTAGAGATAGACTAGAGTGGAGTACAGTAGAGGTAGAGTACAGTGGAGCACAGTAGAGGTAGAGTACAGTGGAGTACAGTGGAGCACAGTAGAGGTGGAGTACAGTAGAGTACAGTAGAGGTAGAAAACAGTGGAGCACAGTAGAGGTAGAGTACAGTGGAGCACAGTAGAGGTAGAGTACAGTGGAGTACAGTAGAGGCAGAGTACAGTGGAGCACAGTAGAGGTAGAGTAGAGTGGAGTACAGTGGAGCACAGTAGAGGTGGAGTACAGTAGAGTAAAGTAGAGGTAGAGAACTGTAGAGTACAGCAGAGGTAGAGTACAGTGGAGTACAGTAGAGATAGAGTACAGTGGAGCACAGTAGAGATAGAGTACAGCGGAGTAGAGTAGAGGTAGAGTACAGTGGAGCATAGTAGAGGTAGAGTACAGTGGAGCACAGCAGAGGTAGAGTACAGTGAATCAGAGTAGAGATAGAGTACAGTGGAGTACAGTGGAGCACAGTAGAGGTAGAGTACAGTGGAGTACAGTGAAGCACAGTAGAGGTAGAGTTCGTTGGAGTACAGTAGAGGTAGAGTACAATAGAGTACAGTAGAGGTAGAGTACAGTGGAGCACAGTAGAGGTAGAGTACAGTGGAGTACAGTGGAGCACAGTAGAGGTGGAGTACAGTGGAGTACAGTGGAGGTAGAGTACAGTGGAGCACAGTAGAGGTAGAGTACAGTGGAGCACAGTATAGGTAGAGTAGAGTTGAGTACAGCGGAGCACAGTAGAGGTAGAGTACAGTTGAGTACAGTAGAGGTAGAGTACAGTGGAGCACAGTAGAGGTAGAGTACAGTGGAGCACAGTAGAGGTAGAGTACAGTGGAGTACAGTAGAGGTAGAATACAGTGGAGCACAGTAGAGGTAGAGTACAGTGGAGTACAGTGGAGCACAGTAGAGGTGGAGTACAATAGAGTACAGTAGAGTTAGAGAACAGTAGAGTACAGTAGAGGTAGAGTACAGTGGAGTAGAGTAGAGGTAGAGTACAGTGGAGCACAGTAGAGGTAGAGTACAGTGGAGCACAGCAGAGGTAGAGTACAGTGGATCAAAGTAGAGATAGAGTACAGTGGAGTACAGTGGAGCACAGTAGAGGTAGAGTACAATAGAGTACATTGAAGGACAGTAGAGGTAGAGTTCGTTGGAGTACAGTAGAGGTAGAGTAGAGTGGAGTACAGTAGCGGTAGAGTACAGTGGAGTACAGTATAGGTAGAGTAGAGTTGAGTACAGCGGAGCACAGTAGAGGTAGAGTACAGTGGAGTACAGTAGAGGTAGAGTACAGTGGAGCACAGTAGAGGTAGAGTACAGTGGAGCACAGTAGAGGTAGAGTACAGTGGAGTACAGTAGAGGTAGAATACAGTGGAGCACAGTAGAGGTAGAGTACAGTGGAGTACAGTGGAGCACAGTAGAGGTGGAGTACAATAGAGTACAGTAGAGGTAGAGAACAGTAGAGTACAGTAGAGGTAGAGTACAGTGGAGTAGAGTAGAGGTAGAGTACAGTGGAGCACAGTAGAGGTAGAGTACAGTGGAGCACAGCAGAGGTAGAGTACAGTGGATCAAAGTAGAGATAGAGTACAGTGGAGTACAGTGGAGCACAGTAGAGGTAGAGTACAGTAGAGTACATTGAAGGACAGTAGAGGTAGAGTTTGGTGGAGTACAGTAGAGGTAGAGTAGAGTGGAGTATAGTAGCGGTAGAGTACAGTGGAGTACAGTGGAGCGCATTAGCGGTGGAGTACAGTAGAGTACAGTAGAGGTAGAGTACAGTGGAGTACAGTAGAGGTAGAGTACAGTGGAGTACAGTAGAGGTTGAGTACAGTGGAGCACAGTAGAGGTAGAGTACAGTGGAGTACAGCGAAGCACAGTAGAGGTAGAATAGAGTGGAGTACAGTAGAGGTAGAGTAGTGTGGAGCACAGTAGAGGTAGAGTACAGTGGAGTACAGTGGAGCAGAGTAGAGGTAGAGTACAATGGAGTACTGTAGTGGTAGAGTACAGTGGAGTACAGCAGAGGTAGAGAACAGTGGAGTACAGTGGAGCACATTAGAGGTAGATTATAGTAGAGTACAGTAGAGGTAGAGTACAGTGGAGCACAGTAGAGGTAGAGTAGAGTGGAGTACAGTAGAGGTAGAGTACAGTGGAGCACAGTAGAGTTAGAGTAGAGTGGAGTACAGTAGAGGTAGAGTACAGTGGAGCACAGTAGAGGTAGCGTACAGTGGAGTACAGTATAGGTAGAGTACAGTGGAGCACAGTAGAGGTAGCGTACCGTGGAGTACAGTAGAGGTAGAGTACAGTGGAGTACAGTAGAGGTAGAGTACAGTGGAGTACAGTGGATCACAGTAGAGGTGGAGTACAGTAGAGTACAGTAGAGGTAGAGAACAGTAGAGTACAGAAGAGGTAGAGTACAGTGGAGCACAGTAGAGGTAGAGTACAGTGGAGCACAGTAGAGTTAGAGTACAGTGGAGTACAGTAGAGGTAGAGTACAGTGGAGTACAACGGAGCACAGTAGAGGTGGAGTACAGTATAGTACAGTAGAGATAGAGTACAGTGGAGCACAGTAGAGGTAGAGTAAAGTGGAGTACAGTAGAGGTAGAGTACAGTGGAGCACAGTAGAGGGTAGAGTACATTGGAGTACAGTGGAGCACAGTAGAGGTAGAGTAGAGTGGCGTACAGTAGAGGTAGAGTACAATGGAGCACAGTAGAGGTAGCGTACAGTGGAGTACAGTGGAGCAGAGTAGAGGTAGAGTACAGTGGAGTACAGCAGATGTAGAGTACAGTGGAGTACAGCAGAGGTAGAGTACAGTGGAGTACAGTAGAGGTGGAGTACAGTAGAGTAAAGTAGAGGTAGAGAACAGTAGAGTACAGTAGAGGTAGAGTACAGTGGAGTACAGTAGAGATAGAGTACAGTGGAGCACAGTAGAGATAGAGTACAGCGGAGTAGAGTAGAGGTAGAGTACAGTGGAGCATAGTAGAGGTAGAGTACAGTGGAGCACAGCAGAGGTAGAGTACAGTGGATCAGAGTAGAGATAGAGTACAGTGGAGTACAGTGGAGCACAGTAGAGGTAGAGTACAGTGGAGTACAGTGAAGCACAGTAGAGGTAGAGTTCGTTGGAGTACAGTAGAGGTAGAGTACAGTAGAGTACAGTAGAGGTAGAGTACAGTGGAGCACAGTAGAGGTAGAGTACAGTGGAGTACAGTGGAGCACAGTAGAGGTGGAGTACAGTGGAGTACAGTAAAGGTAGAGTACAGTGGAGCACAGTAGAGGTAGAGTACAGTGGAGCACAGTATAGGTAGAGTAGAGTTGAGTACAGCGGAGCACAGTAGAGGTAGAGTACAGTGGAGTATAGTAGAGGTAGAGTACAGTGGAGCACAGTAGAGGTAGAGTACAGTGGAGCACAGTAGAGGTAGAGTACAGTGGAGTACAGTAGAGGTAGAATACAGTGGAGCACAGTAGAGGTAGAGTACAGTGGAGTACAGTGGAGCACAGTAGAGGTTGAGTACAATAGAGTACAGTAGAGGTAGAGAACAGTAGAGTACAGTAGAGGTAGAGTACAGTGGAGTAGAGTAGAGGTAGAGTACAGTGGAGCACAGTAGAGGTAGAGTACAGTGGAGCACAGCAGAGGTAGAGTACAGTGGATCAAAGTAGAGATAGAGTACAGTGGAGTACAGTGGAGCACAGTAGAGGAAGAGTACAGTAGACTACATTGAAGGACAGTAGAGGTAGAGTTCGGTGGAGTACAGTAGAGGTAGAGTAGAGTTGAGTACAGTAGCGGTAGAGTACAGTGGAGTACAGTGGAGCACATTAGAGGTGGAGTACAGTAGAGGTAGAGTACAGTGGAGTACAGTAGAGGTAGAGTACAGTGGAGTACAGTAGAGGTTGAGTACAGTGGAGCACAGTAGAGGTAGAGTACAGTGGAGTACAGCGAAGCACAGTAGAGGTAGAATAGAGTGGAGTACAGTAGAGGTAGAGTAGTGTGGAGCACAGTAGAGGTAGAGTACAGTGGAGTACAGTGGAGCAGAGTAGAGGTAGAGTACAATGGAGTACTGTAGTGGTAGAGTACAGTGGAGTACAGCAGAGGTAGATAACAGTGGAGTACAGTGGAGCACATTAGAGGTAGATTATAGTAGAGTACAGTAGAGGTAGAGTACAGTGGAGCACAGTAGAGGTAGAGTAGAGTGGAGTACAGTAGAGGTAGAGTACAGTGGAGCACAGTAGAGTTAGAGTAGAGTGGAGTACAGTAGAGGTAGAGTACAGTGGAGCACAGTAGAGGTAGCGTACAGTGGAGTACAGTATAGGTAGAGTACAGTGGAGCACAGTAGAGGTAGCGTACCGTGGAGTACAGTAGAGGTAGAGTACAGTGGAGTACAGTAGAGGTAGAGTACAGTGGAGTACAGTGGATCACAGTAGAGGTGGAGTACAGTAGAGTACAGTAGAGGTAGAGAACAGTAGAGTACAGAAGAGGTAGAGTACAGTGGAGCACAGTAGAGGTAGAGTACAGTGGAGCACAGTAGAGTTAGAGTACAGTGGAGTACAGTAGAGGTAGAGTACAGTGGAGTACAACGGAGCACAGTAGAGGTGGAGTACAGTATAGTACAGTAGAGATAGAGTACAGTGGAGCACAGTAGAGGTAGAGTAAAGTGGAGTACAGTAGAGGTAGAGTACAGTGGAGCACAGTAGAGGGTAGAGTACATTGGAGTACAGTGGAGCACAGTAGAGGTAGAGTAGAGTGGCGTACAGTAGAGGTAGAGTACAATGGAGCACAGTAGAGGTAGCGTACAGTGGAGTACAGTGGAGCAGAGTAGAGGTAGAGTACAGTGGAGTACAGCAGATGTAGAGTACAGTGGAGTACAGCAGAGGTAGAGTACAGTGGAGTACAGTAGAGGTGGAGTACAGTAGAGTAAAGTAGAGGTAGAGAACAGTAGAGTACAGTAGAGGTAGAGTACAGTGGAGTACAGTAGAGATAGAGTACAGTGGAGCACAGTAGAGATAGAGTACAGCGGAGTAGAGTAGAGGTAGAGTACAGTGGAGCATAGTAGAGGTAGAGTACAGTGGAGCACAGCAGAGGTAGAGTACAGTGGATCAGAGTAGAGATAGAGTACAGTGGAGTACAGTGGAGCACAGTAGAGGTAGAGTACAGTGGAGTACAGTGAAGCACAGTAGAGGTAGAGTTCGTTGGAGTACAGTAGAGGTAGAGTACAGTAGAGTACAGTAGAGGTAGAGTACAGTGGAGCACAGTAGAGGTAGAGTACAGTGGAGTACAGTGGAGCACAGTAGAGGTGGAGTACAGTGGAGTACAGTAAAGGTAGAGTACAGTGGAGCACAGTAGAGGTAGAGTACAGTGGAGCACAGTATAGGTAGAGTAGAGTTGAGTACAGCGGAGCACAGTAGAGGTAGAGTACAGTGGAGTATAGTAGAGGTAGAGTACAGTGGAGCACAGTAGAGGTAGAGTACAGTGGAGCACAGTAGAGGTAGAGTACAGTGGAGTACAGTAGAGGTAGAATACAGTGGAGCACAGTAGAGGTAGAGTACAGTGGAGTACAGTGGAGCACAGTAGAGGTTGAGTACAATAGAGTACAGTAGAGGTAGAGAACAGTAGAGTACAGTAGAGGTAGAGTACAGTGGAGTAGAGTAGAGGTAGAGTACAGTGGAGCACAGTAGAGGTAGAGTACAGTGGAGCACAGCAGAGGTAGAGTACAGTGGATCAAAGTAGAGATAGAGTACAGTGGAGTACAGTGGAGCACAGTAGAGGAAGAGTACAGTAGACTACATTGAAGGACAGTAGAGGTAGAGTTCGGTGGAGTACAGTAGAGGTAGAGTAGAGTTGAGTACAGTAGCGGTAGAGTACAGTGGAGTACAGTGGAGCACATTAGAGGTGGAGTACAGTAGAGGTAGAGTACAGTGGAGTACAGTAGAGGTAGAGTACAGTGGAGTACAGTAGAGGTTGAGTACAGTGGAGCACAGTAGAGGTAGAGTACAGTGGAGTACAGCGAAGCACAGTAGAGGTAGAATAGAGTGGAGTACAGTAGAGGTAGAGTAGTGTGGAGCACAGTAGAGGTAGAGTACAGTTGAGCACAGTAGAGGTAGAGTACAGTGGAGTAGAGTGGAGCAGAGTAGAGGTAGAGTACAATGGAGTACAGTAGTGGTAGAGTAGAGTGGAGTACAGCAGAGGTAGAGAACAGTGGAGTACAGTGGAGCACATTAGAGGTAGAGTATAGTAGAGTACAGTAGAGGTAGAGTACAGTGGAGCACAGTAGAGGTAGAGTACAGTGGAGCACAGTAGAGGTAGAGTACAGTGGAGTACAGTAGAGGTAGAGTACAGTGGAGCACAGTAGAGTTAGAGTAGAGTGGAGTACAGTAGAGGTAGAGTACAGTGGAGCACAGTAGAGGTAGCGTACAGTGGAGTACAGTAGAGGTAGAGTACAGTGGAGCACAGTAGAGGTAGCGTACCGTGGAGTACAGTAGAGGTAGAGTACAGTGGAGTACAGTAGAGGTAGAGTACAGTGGAGTACAGTGGATCACAGTAGAGGTGGAGTACAGTAGAGTACAGTAGAGGTAGAGAACAGTAGAGTACAGAAGAGGTAGAGTACAGTGGAGCACAGTAGAGGTAGAGTACAGTGGAGCACAGTAGAGGTGGAGTACGGTATAGCACAGTAGAGGTAAAGTACAGTGGAGTACAGTAGAGGTAGAGTACAGTGGAGTACAAATGAGCACAGTAGAGGTGGAGTACAGTATAGTACAGTAGAGATAGAGTACAGTGGAGCACAGTAGAGGTAGAGTAAAGTGGAGTACAGTAGAGGTAGAGTACAGTGGAGCACAGTAGAGGGTAGAGTACAGTGGAGTACAGTGGAGCACAGTAGAGGTAGAGTAGAGTGGCGTACAGTAGAGGTAGAGTACAATGGAGCACAGTAGAGGTAGCGTACAGTGGAGTACAGTGGAGCAGAGTAGAGGTAGAGTACAGTGGAGTACAGCAGAGGTAGAGTACAGTGGAGTACAGCAGAGGTAGAGTACAGTGGAGTACAGTGGAGCACATTAGAGGTGGAGTACAGTAGAGTACAGTAGAGGTAGAGAACAGTAGAGTACAGTAGAGGTAGAGTACAGTGGAGTACAGTAGAGACAGAGTACAGTGGAGCACAGTAGAGGTAGAGTACAGTGGAGTACAGTAGAGGTAGAGTACAGTGGAGCACAGTAGAGGTAGCGTACAGTGGAGTACAGTAGAGGTAGAGTACAGTGGAGCACAGTAGAGGTAGAGTAGAGTGGAGTACAGTAGAGGTAGAGTAAAGTGGAGCACAGTAGAGTTAGAGTAGAGTGGAGTACAGTAGAGGTAGAGAACAGTGGAGTACAGTGGAGCACATTAGAGGTAGAGTATAATAGAGTACAGTAGAGGTAGAGTACAGTGGAGCACAGTAGAGGTAGAGTACAGTGGAGCACAGTAGAGGTAGAGTACAGTGGAGTACAGTAGAGGTAGAGTACAGTGGAGCACAGTAGAGTTAGAGTAGAGTGGAGTACAGTAGAGGTAGAGTACAGTGGAGTAGAGAAGAGGTAGAGTAGAGTGGAGAACAGCAGAGGTAGAGAACAGTGGAGTACAGTGGAGCACATTAGAGGTAGAGTATAGTAGAGTACAGTAGAGGTAGAGTACAGTGGAGCACAGTAGAGGTAGAGTACAGTGGAGCACAGTAGAGGTAGAGTACAGTGGAGTACAGTAGAGGTAGAGTACAGTGGAGCACAGTAGAGTTAGAGTAGAGTGGAGTACAGTAGAGGTAGAGTACAGTGGAGCACAGTAGAGGTAGCGTACAGTGGAGTACAGTAGAGGTAGAGTACAGTGGAGCACAGTAGAGGTAGCGTACCGTGGAGTACAGTAGAGGTAGAGTACAGTGGAGTACAGTAGAGGTAGAGTACAGTGGAGTACAGTGGATCACAGTAGAGGTGGAGTACAGTAGAGTACAGAAGAGGTAGAGTACAGTGGAGCACAGTAGAGGTAGAGTACAGTGGAGCACAGTAGAGGTGGAGTACGGTATAGCACAGTAGAGGTAGAGTACAGTGGAGTACAGTAGAGGTAGAGTACAGTGGAGTCCAACTGAGCACAGTAGAGGTGGAGTACAGTATAGTACAGTAGAGATAGAGTACAGTGGAGCACAGTAGAGGTAGAGTAAAGTGGAGTACAGTGGAGCACAGTAGAGGTAGAGTAGAGTGGCGTACAGTAGAGGTAGAGTACAATGGAGCACAGTAGAGGTAGCGTACAGTGGAGTACAGTGGAGCAGAGTAGAGGTAGAGTACAGTGGAGTACAGCAGAGGTAGAGTACAGTGGAGTACAGCAGAGGTAGAGTACAGTGGAGTACAGTGGAGCACATTAGAGGTGGAGTACAGTAGAGTACAGTAGAGGTAGAGAACAGTAGAGTACAGTAGAGGTAGAGTACAGTGGAGTACAGTAGAGACAGAGTACAGTGGAGCACAGTAGAGGTAGAGTACAGTGGAGTACAGTAGAGGTAGAGTACAGTGGAGCACAGTAGAGGTAGCGTACAGTGGAGTACAGTAGAGGTAGAGTACAGTGGAGCACAGTAGAGGTAGAGTAGAGTGGAGTACAGTAGAGGTAGAGTAAAGTGGAGCACAGTAGAGTTAGAGTAGAGTGGAGTACAGTAGAGGTAGAGTACAGTGGAGCACAGTAGAGGTAGCGTACAGTGGAGTACAGTAGAGGTAGAGTACAGTGGAGTAGAGAAGAGGTAGAGTAGAGTGGAGTACAGTAGAGGTAGAGTACAGTGGAGTAGAGAAGAGGTAGAGTAGAGTGGAGTACAGTAGAGGTAGAGTACAGTGGAGCACAGTAGAGTTAGAGTAGAGTGGAGTACAGTAGAGGTAGAGTACAGTGGAGCACAGTAGAGGTAGAGTACAGTGGAGTACAGTAGAGGTAGAGTACAGTGGAGCACAGTAGAGGTAGAGTACAGTGGAGTACAGTGAAGCACAGTAGAGGTAGAGTACATTGGAGTACAGTAGAGATAGAGTACAATGGAGCACAGTAGAGATAGACTAGAGTGGAGTACAGTAGAGGTAGAGTACAGTGGAGCACAGTAGAGGTAGAGTACAGTGGAGTACAGTGGAGCACAGTAGAGGTGGAGTACAGTAGAGTACAGTAGAGATAGAGTACAGTGGAGCACAGTAGAGGTAGAGTAGAGTGGAGTAGAGTAGAGGTAGAGTACAGTGGAGCACAGTAGAGGTAGAGTACAGTTGAGTACAGTAGAGGTAGAGTACAGTGAAGCACTAGAGGGAGAGTACAGTGGAGTACAGCAGAGCACAGTAGAGTTGGAGTACAGTATAGTACAGTAGAGATAGAGTACAGTGGAGCACAGTAGAGGTAGAGTACAGTGGAGTAGAGTGGAGCAGAGTAGAGGTAGAGTACAATGGAGTACAGTAGTGGTAGAGTAGAGTGGAGTACAGCAGAGGTAGAGAACAGTGGAGTACAGTGGAGCACATTAGAGGTAGAGTATAGTAGAGTACAGTAGAGGTAGAGTACAGTGGAGCACAGTAGAGGTAGAGTACAGTGGAGCACAGTAGAGGTAGAGTACAGTGGAGTACAGTAGAGGTAGAGTACAGTGGAGCACAGTAGAGTTAGAGTAGAGTGGAGTACAGTAGAGGTAGAGTACAGTGGAGCACAGTAGAGGTAGCGTACAGTGGAGTACAGTAGAGGTAGAGTACAGTGGAGCACAGTAGAGGTAGCGTACCGTGGAGTACAGTAGAGGTAGAGTACAGTGGAGTACAGTAGAGGTAGAGTACAGTGGAGTACAGTGGATCACAGTAGAGGTGGAGTACAGTAGAGTACAGTAGAGGTAGAGAACAGTAGAGTACAGAAGAGGTAGAGTACAGTGGAGCACAGTAGAGGTAGAGTACGGTGGAGCACAGTAGAGGTGGAGTACGGTATAGCACAGTAGAGGTAAAGTACAGTGGAGTACAGTAGAGGTAGAGTACAGTGGAGCACAGTAGAGGTAGAGTAGAGTGGAGTACAGTAGAGGTAGAGTAAAGTGGAGCACAGTAGAGTTAGAGTAGAGTGGAGTACAGTAGAGGTAGAGAACAGTGGAGTACAGTGGAGCACATTAGAGGTAGAGTATAGTAGAGTACAGTAGAGGTAGAGTACAGTGGAGCACAGTAGAGGTAGAGTACAGTGGAGTACAGTAGAGGTAGAGTACAGTGGAGCACAGTAGAGTTAGAGTAGAGTGGAGTACAGTAGAGGTAGAGTACACTGGAGTAGAGAAGAGGTAGAGTAGAGTGGAGTACAGCAGAGGTAGAGAACAGTGGAGTACAGTGGAGCACATTAGAGGTAGAGTATAGTAGAGTACAGTAGAGGTAGAGTACAGTGGAGCACAGTAGAGGTAGAGTACAGTGGAGCACAGTAGAGGTAGAGTACAGTGGAGTACAGTAGAGGTAGAGTACAGTGGAGCACAGTAGAGTTAGAGTAGAGTGGAGTACAGTAGAGGTAGAGTACAGTGGAGCACAGTAGAGGTAGCGTACAGTGGAGTACAGTAGAGGTAGAGTACAGTGGAGCACAGTAGAGGTAGCGTACCGTGGAGTACAGTAGAGGTAGAGTACAGTGGAGTACAGTAGAGGTAGAGTACAGTGGAGTACAGTGGATCACAGTAGAGGTGGAGTACAGTAGAGTACAGTAGAGGTAGAGAACAGTAGAGTACAGAAGAGGTAGAGTACAGTGGAGCACAGTAGAGGTAGAGTACAGTGGAGCACAGTAGAGGTGGAGTACGGTATAGCACAGTAGAGGTAGAGTACAGTGGAGTACAGTAGAGGTAGAGTACAGTGGAGTACAACTGAGCACAGTAGAGGTGGAGTACAGTATAGTACAGTAGAGATAGAGTACAGTGGAGCACAGTAGAGGTATAGTAAAGTGGAGTACAGTAGAGGTAGAGTACAGTGGAGCACAGTAGAGGGTAGAGTACAGTGGAGTACAGTGGAGCACAGTAGAGGTAGAGTAGAGTGGCGTACAGTAGAGGTAGAGTACAATGGAGCACAGTAGAGGTAGCGTACAGTGGAGTACAGTGGAGCAGAGTAGAGGTAGAGTACAGTGGAGTACAGCAGAGGTAGAGTACAGTGGAGTACAGCAGAGGTAGAGTACAGTGGAGTACAGTGGAGCACATTAGAGGTGGAGTACAGTAGAGTACAGTAGAGGTAGAGAACAGTAGAGTACAGTAGAGGTAGAGTACAGTGGAGTACAGTAGAGACAGAGTACAGTGGAGCACAGTAGAGGTAGAGTACAGTGGAGTACAGTAGAGGTAGAGTACAGTGGAGCACAGTAGAGGTAGCGTACAGTGGAGTACAGTAGAGGTAGAGTACAGTGGAGCACAGTAGAGGTAGAGTAGAGTGGAGTACAGTAGAGGTAGAGTAAAGTGGAGCACAGTAGAGTTAGAGTAGAGTGGAGTACAGTGGAGGTAGAGTACAGTGGAGCACAGTAGAGGTAGCGTACAGTGGAGTACAGTAGAGGTAGAGTACAGTGGAGTAGAGAAGAGGTAGAGTAGAGTGGAGTACAGTAGAGGTAGAGTACAGTGGAGTAGAGAAGAGGTAGAGTAGAGTGGAGTACAGTAGAGGTAGAGTACAGTGGAGCACAGTAGAGTTAGAGTAGAGTGGAGTACAGTAGAGGTAGAGTACAGTGGAGCACAGTAGAGGTAGAGTACAGTGGAGTACAGTAGAGGTAGAGTACAGTGGAGCACAGTAGAGGTAGAGTACAGTGGAGTACAGTGAAGCACAGTAGAGGTAGAGTACATTGGAGTACAGTAGAGATAGAGTACAATGGAGCACAGTAGAGATAGACTAGAGTGGAGTACAGTAGAGGTAGAGTACAGTGGAGCACAGTAGAGGTAGAGTACAGTGGAGTACAGTGGAGCACAGTAGAGGTGGAGTACAGTAGAGTACAGTGGAGGTAGAGAACAGTGGAGCACAGTAGAGGTAGAGTACAGTGGAGCACAGTAGAGGTAGAGTACAGTGGAGCACAGTAGAGGTAGAGTACAGTGGAGTACAGCGGAGCACAATAGAGGTGGAGTACAGTAGAGTACAGTAGAGATAGAGTACAGTGGAGCACAGTAGAGGTAGTGTAGAGTGGAGTACAGTAGAGGTAGAGTATAGTGGAGCACAGTAGAGGTAGCGCACAGTGGAGTACAGTAGAGGTAGAGTACAGTGGATTACAGTAGAGGTAGAGTACAGTGCAGTACAGTAGAGGTAGAGTACAGTGGAGTACAGTGGAGTACAGTAGAGGTAGAGTACAGTGGAGTACAGTAGAGGTAGAGTACAGTTGAGCACAGTAGAGGTAGAGTACAGTGGAGTACAGTAGAGGCAGAGTACAGTGGAGCACAGTAGAGGTAGAGTAGAGTGGAGTACAGTGGAGCACAGTAGAGGTGGAGTACAGTAGAGTAAAGTAGAGGTAGAGAACAGTAGAGTACATTAGAGGTAGAGTACAGTGGAGTACAGTAGAGATAGAGTACAGTGGAGCACAGTAGAGATAGAGTACAGCGGAGTAGAGTAGAGGTAGAGTACAGTGGAGCATAGTAGAGGTAGAGTACAGTGGAGCACAGCAGAGGTAGAGTACAGTGGATCAGAGTAGAGATAGAGTACAGTGGAGTACAGTGGAGCACAGTAGAGGTAGAGTACAGTGGAGTACAGTGAAGCACAGTAGAGGTAGAGTTCGTTGGAGTACAGTAGAGGTAGAGTACAGTAGAGGTAGAGTACAGTGGAGCACAGTAGAGGTAGAGTACAGTGGAGTACAGTGGAGCACAGTAGAGGTGGAGTACAGTGGAGTACAGTAGAGGTAGAGTACAGTGGAGCACAGTAGAGGTAGAGTACAGTGGAGCACAGTATAGGTAGAGTTGAGTACAGCGGAGCACAGTAGAGGTAGAGTACAGTGGAGTACAGTAGAGGTAGAGTACAGTGGAGCACAGTAGAGGTAGAGTACAGTGGAGCACAGTAGAGGTAGAGTACAGTGGAGTACAGTAGAGGTAGAATACAGTGGAGCACAGTAGAGGTAGAGTACAGTGTAGTACAGTGGAGCACAGTAGAGGTGGAGTACAATAGAGTACAGTAGAGGTAGAGAACAGTAGAGTACAGTAGAGGTAGAGTACGGTGGAGTAGAGTAGAGGTAGAGTACAGTGGAGCACAGTAGAGGTAGAGTACAGTGGAGCACAGCAGAGGTAGAGTACAGTGGATCAAAGTAGATATAGAGTACAGTGGAGTACAGTGGAGCACAGTAGAGGTACAGTACAGTAGAGTACATTGAAGGACAGTAGAGGTAGAGTTCGGTGGAGTACAGTAGAGGTAGAGTAGAGTGGAGTACAGTAGCGGTAGAGTACAGTGGAGTACAGTGGAGCGCATTAGAGGTGGAGTACAGTAGAGTACAGTAGAGGTAGAGTACAGTGGAGTACAGTAGAGGTAGAGTACAGTGGAGTACAGTAGAGGTTGAGTACAGAGGAGCACAGTAGAGGTAGAGTACAGTGGAGTACAGCGAAGCACAGTAGAGGTAGAATAGAGTGGAGTACAGTAGAGGTAGAGTAGTGTGGAGCACAGTAGAGGTAGAGTACAGTGGAGTACAGTGGAGCAGAGTAGAGGTAGAGTACAATGGAGTACAGTAGTGGTAGAGTACAGTGGAGTACAGCAGAGGTAGAGAACAGTGGAGTGCAGTGGAGCACATTAGAGGTAGAGTATAGTAGAGTACAGTAGAGGTAGAGTACAGTGGAGCACAGTAGAGGTAGAGTACAGTGGAGTACAGTAGAGGTAGAGTACTGTGGAGCACAGTAGAGTTAGAGTAGAGTGGAGTACAGTAGAGGTAGAGTACAGTGGATTACAGTAGAGGTAGAGTACAGTGCAGTACAGTAGAGGTAGAGTACAGTGGAGCATAGTAGATGTAGAGTACAGTGGAGTACAGCGGAGCACAGTAGAGGTAGAATAGAGTGGAGTACAGTAGAGGTAGAGTAGTGTGGAGCACAGTATAGGTAGCGCACAGTGGAGTACAGTGGAGCACAGTAGAGGTAGAGTACAGTGGAGTACAGTAGAGGTAGAGTACAGTGGAGTACAGTAGAGGTAGAGTACAGTGGAATACAGTGGAGCACATTAGAGGTGGAGTACAGTACAGTACAGTAGAGGTAGAGTACAGTGGAGTACAGTAGAGGTAGAGTACAGTGGAGTACAGTAGAGGTAGAGTACAGTTGAGCACAGAAGAGGTAGAGTACAGTGGAGTACAGTAGAGGCAGAGTACAGTGTAGCACAGTAGAGGTAGAGTAGAGTGGAGTACAGTGGAGCACAGTAGAGGTGGAGTACAGTAGAGTAAAGTAGAGGTAGAGAACAGTAAAGTACAGTAGAGGTAGAGTACAGTGGAGTACAGTAGAGATAGAGTACAGTGGAGCACAGTAGAGATAGAGTACAGCGGAGTAGAGTAGAGGTAGACTACAGTGGAGCATAGTAGAGGTAGAGTACAGTGGAGCACAGCAGAGGTAGAGTACAGTGGACCAGAGTAGAGATAGAGTACAGTGGAGTACAGTGGAGCACAGTAGAGGTAGAGTACAGTGGAGTACAGTGAAGCACAGTAGAGGTAGAGTTCGTTGGAGTACAGTAGAGGTAGAGTACAGTAGAGTACAGTAGAGGTAGAGTACAGTGGAGCACAGTAGAGGTAGAGTACAGTGGAGTACAGTGGAGCACAGTAGAGGTGGAGTACAGTGGAGTACAGTAGAGGTAGAGTACAGTGGAGCACAGTAGAGGTAGAGTACAGTGGAACACAGTATAGGTAGAGTAGAGTTGAGTACAGCGGAGCACAGTAGAGGTAGAGTACAGTGGAGTACAGTAGAGGTAGAGTACAGTGGAGCACAGTAGAGGTAGAGTACAGTGGAGCACAGTAGAGGTAGAGTACAGTGGAGTACAGTAGAGGTAGAATACAGTGGAGCACAGTAGAGGTAGAGTACAGTGGAGTACAGTGGAGCACAGTAGAGGTGGAGTACAATAGAGTACAGTAGAGGTAGAGAACAGTAGAGTACAGTAGAGGTAGAGTACAGTGGAACAGAGTAGAGGTAGAGTACAGTGGAGCACAGTAGAGGTAGAGTACAGTGGAGCACAGCAGAGGTAGAGTACAGTGGATCAAAGTAGATATAGAGTACAGTGGAGTACAGTGGAGCACAGTAGAGGTAGAGTACAGTAGAGTACATTGAAGGACAGTAGAGGTAGAGTTCGGTGGAGTACAGTAGAGGTAGAGTAGAGTGGAGTACAGTAGCGGTAGAGTACAGTGGAGTACAGTGGAGCGCATTAGAGGTGGAGTACAGTAGAGTACAGTAGAGGTAGAGTACAGTGGAGTACAGTAGAGGTAGAGTACAGTGGAGTACAGTAGAGGTTGAGTACAGTGGAGCACAGTAGAGGTAGAGTACAGTGGAATACAGCGAAGCACAGTAGAGGTAGAATAGACTGGAGTACAGTAGAGGTAGAGTAGTGTGGAGCACAGTAGAGGTAGAGTACAGTGGAGTACAGTGGAGCAGAGTAGAGGTAGAGTACAATGGAGTACAGTAGTGGTAGAGTACAGTGGAGTACAGCAGAGGTAGAGAACAGTGGAGTACAGTGGAGCACATTAGAGGTAGAGTATAGTAGAGTACAGTAGAGGTAGAGTAAAGTGGAGCACAGTAGAGGTAGAGTACAGTGGAGTACAGTAGAGGTAGAGTACAGTGGAGTACAGTAGAGTTAGAGTAGAGTGGAGTACAGTAGAGGTAGAGTACAGTGGAGTACAGCAGAAGTAGAGTACAGTGGAGTACAGCAGAGGTAGAGTACAGTGGAGTACAGTGGAGCACATTAGAGGTGGAGTACAGTAGAGTACAGTAGAGGTAGAGAACAGTAGAGTACAGTAGAGGTAGAGTACAGTGGAGTACAGTAGAGACAGAGTACAGTGGAGCACAGTAGAGGTAGAGTACAGTGGAGTACAGTAGAGGTAGAGTACAGTGGAGCACAGTAGAGGTAGCGTACAGTGGAGTACAGTAGAGGTAGAGTACAGTGGAGCACAGTAGAGGTAGAGTAGAGTGGAGTACAGTAGAGGTAGAGTACAGTGGAGCACAGTAGAGTTAGAGTAGAGTGGAGTACAGTAGAGGTAGAGTACAGTGGAGCACAGTAGAGGTAGCGTACAGTGGAGTACAGTAGAGGTAGAGTACAGTGGAGCACAGTAGAGGTAGCTTACCGTGGAGTACAGTAGAGGTAGAGTACAGTGGAGTAGAGAAGAGGTAGAGTAGAGTGGAGTACAGTAGAGGTAGAGTACAGTGGAGCACAGTAGAGTTAGAGTAGAGTGGAATACAGTAGAGGTAGAGTACAGTGGAGCACAGTAGAGGTAGAGTACAGTGGAGTACAGTAGAGGTAGAGTACAGTGGAGCACAGTAGAGGTAGAGTACAGTGGAGTACAGTGAAGCACAGTAGAGGTAGAGTACATTGGAGTACAGTAGAGATAGAGTACAATGGAGAACAGTAGAGATAGACTAGAGTGGAGTACAGTAGAGGTAGAGTACAGTGGAGCACAGTAGAGGTAGAGTACAGTGGAGTACAGTGGAGCACAGTAGAGGTGGAGTACAGTAGAGTACAGTAGAGGTAGAAAACAGTGGAGCACAGTAGAGGTAGAGTACAGTGGAGCACAGTAGAGGTAGAGTACAGTGGAGTACAGTAGAGGCAGAGTACAGTGGAGCACAGTAGAGGTAGAGTAGAGTGGAGTACAGTGGAGCACAGTAGAGGTGGAGTACAGTAGAGTAAAGTAGAGGTAGAGAACTGTAGAGTACAGCAGAGGTAGAGTACAGTGGAGTACAGTAGAGATAGAGTACAGTGGAGCACAGTAGAGATAGAGTACAGCGGAGTAGAGTAGAGGTAGAGTACAGTGGAGCATAGTAGAGGTAGAGTACAGTGGAGCACAGCAGAGGTAGAGTACAGTGAATCAGAGTAGAGATAGAGTACAGTGGAGTACAGTGGAGCACAGTAGAGGTAGAGTACAGTGGAGTACAGTGAAGCACAGTAGAGGTAGAGTTCGTTGGAGTACAGTAGAGGTAGAGTACAATAGAGTACAGTAGAGGTAGAGTACAGTGGAGCACAGTAGAGGTAGAGTACAGTGGAGTACAGTGGAGCACAGTAGAGGTGGAGTACAGTGGAGTACAGTGGAGGTAGAGTACAGTGGAGCACAGTAGAGGTAGAGTACAGTGGAGCACAGTATAGGTAGAGTAGAGTTGAGTACAGCGGAGCACAGTAGAGGTAGAGTACAGTTGAGTACAGTAGAGGTAGAGTACAGTGGAGCACAGTAGAGGTAGAGTACAGTGGAGCACAGTAGAGGTAGAGTACAGTGGAGTACAGTAGAGGTAGAATACAGTGGAGCACAGTAGAGGTAGAGTACAGTGGAGTACAGTGGAGCACAGTAGAGGTGGAGTACAATAGAGTACAGTAGAGTTAGAGAACAGTAGAGTACAGTAGAGGTAGAGTACAGTGGAGTAGAGTAGAGGTAGAGTACAGTGGAGCACAGTAGAGGTAGAGTACAGTGGAGCACAGCAGAGGTAGAGTACAGTGGATCAAAGTAGAGATAGAGTACAGTGGAGTACAGTGGAGCACAGTAGAGGTAGAGTACAATAGAGTACATTGAAGGACAGTAGAGGTAGAGTTCGTTGGAGTACAGTAGAGGTAGAGTAGAGTGGAGTACAGTAGCGGTAGAGTACAGTGGAGTACAGTATAGGTAGAGTAGAGTTGAGTACAGCGGAGCACAGTAGAGGTAGAGTACAGTGGAGTACAGTAGAGGTAGAGTACAGTGGAGCACAGTAGAGGTAGAGTACAGTGGAGCACAGTAGAGGTAGAGTACAGTGGAGTACAGTAGAGGTAGAATACAGTGGAGCACAGTAGAGGTAGAGTACAGTGGAGTAGAGTGGAGCACAGTAGAGGTGGAGTAAATAGAGTACAGTAGAGGTAGAGAACAGTAGAGTACAGTAGAGGTAGAGTACAGTGGAGTAGAGTAGAGGTAGAGTACAGTGGAGCACAGTAGAGGTAGAGTACAGTGGAGCACAGCAGAGGTAGAGTACAGTGGATCAAAGTAGAGATAGAGTACAGTGGAGTACAGTGGAGCACAGTAGAGGTAGAGTACAGTAGAGTACATTGAAGGACAGTAGAGGTAGAGTTTGGTGGAGTACAGTAGAGGTAGAGTAGAGTGGAGTATAGTAGCGGTAGAGTACAGTGGAGTACAGTGGAGCGCATTAGAGGTGGAGTACAGTAGAGTACAGTAGAGGTAGAGTACAGTGGAGTACAGTGGAGCAGAGTAGAGGTAGAGTACAATGGAGTACTGTAGTGGTAGAGTACAGTGGAGTACAGCAGAGGTAGAGAACAGTGGAGTACAGTGGAGCACATTAGAGGTAGATTATAGTAGAGTACAGTAGAGGTAGAGTACAGTGGAGCACAGTAGAGGTAGAGTAGAGTGGAGTAGAGTAGAGGTAGAGTACAGTGGAGCACAGTAGAGTTAGAGTAGAGTGGAGTACAGTAGAGGTAGAGTACAGTGGAGCACAGTAGAGGTAGCGTACAGTGGAGTACAGTAGAGGTAGAGTACAGTGGAGCACAGTAGAGGTAGCGTACCGTGGAGTACAGTAGAGGTAGAGTACAGTGGAGTACAGTAGAGGTAGAGTACAGTGGAGTACAGTGGATCACAGTAGAGGTGGAGTACGGTAGAGTACAGTAGAGGTAGAGAACAGTAGAGTACAGAAGAGGTAGAGTACAGTGGAGCACAGTAGAGGTAGAGTACAGTGGAGCACAGTAGAGTTAGAGTACAGTGGAGTACAGTAGAGGTAGAGTACAGTGGAGTACAACGGAGCACAGTAGAGGTGGAGTACAGTATAGTACAGTAGAGATAGAGTACAGTGGAGCACAGTAGAGGTAGAGTAAAGTGGAGTACAGTAGAGGTAGAGTACAGTGGAGCACAGTAGAGGGTAGAGTACAGTGGAGTACAGTGGAGCACAGTAGAGGTAGAGTAGAGTGGCGTACAGTAGAGGTAGAGTACAATGGAGCACAGTAGAGGTAGCGTACAGTGGAGTACAGTGGAGCAGAGTAGAGGTAGAGTACAGTGGAGTACAGCAGATGTAGAGTACAGTGGAGTACAGCAGAGGTAGAGTACAGTTGAGTACAGTAGAGGTGGAGTACAGTAGAGTAAAGTAGAGGTAGAGAACAGTAGAGTACAGTAGAGGTAGAGTACAGTGGAGTACAGTAGAGATAGAGTACAGTGGAGCACAGTAGAGATAGAGTACAGCGGAGTAGAGTAGAGGTAGAGTACAGTGGAGCATAGTAGAGGTAGAGTACAGTGGAGCACAGCAGAGGTAGAGTACAGTGGATCAGAGTAGAGATAGAGTACAGTGGAGTACAGTGGAGCACAGTAGAGGTAGAGTACAGTGGAGTACAGTGAAGCACAGTAGAGGTAGAGTTCGTTGGAGTACAGTAGAGGTAGAGTACAGTAGAGTACAGTAGAGGTAGAGTACAGTGGAGCACAGTAGAGGTAGAGTACAGTGGAGTACAGTGGAGCACAGTAGAGGTGGAGTACAGTGGAGTACAGTAAAGGTAGAGTACAGTGGAGCACAGTAGAGGTAGAGTACAGTGGAGCACAGTATAGGTAGAGTAGAGTTGAGTACAGCGGAGCACAGTAGAGGTAGAGTACAGTGGAGTATAGTAGAGGTAGAGTACAGTGGAGCACAGTAGAGGTAGAGTACAGTGGAGCACAGTAGAGGTAGAGTACAGTGGAGTACAGTAGAGGTAGAATACAGTGGAGCACAGTAGAGGTAGAGTACAGTGGAGTACAGTGGAGCACAGTAGAGGTTGAGTACAATAGAGTACAGTAGAGGTAGAGAACAGTAGAGTACAGTAGAGGTAGAGTACAGTGGAGTAGAGTAGAGGTAGAGTACAGTGGAGCACAGTAGAGGTAGAGTACAGTGGAGCACAGCAGAGGTAGAGTACAGTGGATCAAAGTAGAGATAGAGTACAGTGGAGTACAGTGGAGCACAGTAGAGGTAGAGTACAGTAGACTACATTGAAGGACAGTAGAGGTAGAGTTCGGTGGAGTACAGTAGAGGTAGAGTAGAGTTGAGTACAGTAGCGGTAGAGTACAGTGGAGTACAGTGGAGCACATTAGAGGTGGAGTACAGTAGAGGTAGAGTACAGTGGAGTACAGTAGAGGTAGAGTACAGTGGAGTACAGTAGAGGTTGAGTACAGTGGAGCACAGTAGAGGTAGAGTACAGTGGAGTACAGCGAAGCACAGTAGAGGTAGAATAGAGTGGAGTACAGTAGAGGTAGAGTAGTGTGGAGCACAGTAGAGGTAGAGTACAGTGGAGTACAGTGGAGCAGAGTAGAGGTAGAGTACAATGGATTACAGTAGTGGTAGAGTACAGTGGAGTACAGCAGAGGTAGAGAACAGTGGAGTACAGTGGAGCACATTAGAGGTAGAGTATAGTAGAGTACAGTAGAGGTAGAGTACAGTGGAGCACAGTAGAGGTAGAGTACAGTGGAGTACAGTAGAGGTAGAGTACAGTGGAGCACAGTAGAGTTAGAGTAGAGTGGAGTACAGTAGAGGTAGAGTACACTGGAGCACAGTAGAGGTAGCGTACAGTGGAGTACAGTAGAGGTAGAGTACAGTGGAGCACAGTAGAGGTAGCGTACCGTGGAGTACAGTAGAGGTAGAGTACAGTGGAGTACAGTAGAGGTAGAGTACAGTGGAGTACAGTGGATCACAGTAGAGGTGGAGTACAGTAGAGTACAGTAGAGGTAGAGAACAGTAGAGTACAGAAGAGGTAGAGTACAGTGGAGCACAGTAGAGGTAGAGTACAGTGGAGCACAGTAGAGGTGGAGTACGGTATAGCACAGTAGAGGTAGAGTACAGTGGAGTACAGTAGAGGTAGAGTACAGTGGAGTACAACGGAGCACAGTAGAGGTGGAGTACAGTATAGTACAGTAGAGATAGAGTACAGTGGAGCACAGTAGAGGTAGAGTAAAGTGGAGTACAGTAGAGGTAGAGTACAGTGGGGCACAGTAGAGGGTAGAGTACAGTGGAGTACAGTGGAGCACAGTAGAGGTAGAGTAGAGTGGCGTACAGTAGAGGTAGAGTACAATGGAGCACAGTAGAGGTAGCGTACAGTGGAGTACAGTGGAGCAGAGTAGAGGTAGAGTACAGTGGAGTACAGCAGAGGTAGAGTACAGTGGAGTACAGCAGAGGTAGAGTACAGTGGAGTACAGTGGAGAACATTAGAGGTGGAGTACAGTAGAGTACAGTAGAGGTAGAGAACAGTAGAGTACAGTAGAGGTAGAGTACAGTGGAGTACAGTAGAGACAGAGTACAGTGGAGCACAGTGGAGGTAGAGTACAGTGGAGTACAGTAGAGGTAGACTACAGTGGAGCACAGTAGAGGTAGCGTACAGTGGAGTACAGTAGAGGTAGAGTACATTGGAGCACAGTAGAGGTAGAGTAGAGTGGAGTACAGTAGAGGTAGAGTACAGTGGAGCACAGTAGAGTTAGAGTAGAGTGGAGTACAGTAGAGGTAGAGTACAGTGGAGCACAGTAGAGGTAGCGTACAGTGGAGTACAGTAGAGGTAGAGTACAGTGGAGCACAGTAGAGGTAGCTTACCGTGGAGTACAGTAGAGGTAGAGTACAGTGGAGTAGAGAAGAGGTAGAGTAGAGTGGAGTACAGTAGAGGTGGAGTACAGTGGAGCACAGTAGAGTTAGAGTAGAGTGGAGTACAGTAGAGGTAGAGTACAGTGGAGCACAGTAGAGGTAGAGTACAGTGGAGTACAGTAGAGGTAGAGTACAGTGGAGCACAGTAGAGGTAGAGTAAAGTGGAGTACAGTGAAGCACAGTAGAGGTAGAGTACATTGGAGTACAGTAGAGATAGAGTACAATGGAGCACAGTAGAGATAGACTAGAGTGGAGTACAGTAGAGGTAGAGTACAGTGGAGCACAGTAGAGGTAGAGTACAGTGGAGTACAGTGGAGCACAGTAGAGGTGGAGTACAGTAGAGTACAGTAGAGGTAGAGAACAGTGGAGCACAGTAGAGGTAGAGTACAGTGGAGCACAGTAGAGGTAGAGTACAGTGGAGCACAGTAGAGGTAGAGTACAGTGGAGTACAGCGGAGCACAATAGAGGTGGAGTACAGTAGAGTACAGTAGTGATAGAGTACAGTGGAGCACAGTAGAGGTAGTGTAGAGTGGAGTACAGTAGAGGTAGAGTACAGTGGAGCACAGTAGAGGGTAGAGTACAGTGGAGTACAGTGGAGCACAGTAGAGGTAGAGTAGAGTGGCGTACAGTAGAGGTAGATTACAATGGAGCACAGTAGAGGTAGCGTACAGTGGAGTACAGTGGAGCAGAGTAGAGGTAGAGTACAGTGGAGTACAGCAGAGGTAGAGTACAGTGGAGTACAGCAGAGGTAGAGTACAGTGGAGTACAGTATAGGTGGAGTACAGTAGAGTAAAGTAGACGTAGAGAACAGTAGAGTACAGTAGAGGTAGAGTACAGTGGAGTACAGTAGAGATAGAGTACAGTGGAGCACAGTAGAGATAGAGTACAGCGGAGTAGAGTAGAGGTAGAGTACAGTGGAGCATAGTAGAGGTAGAGTACAGTGGAGCACAGCAGAGGTAGAGTACAGTGGATCAGATTAGAGATAGAGTACAGTGGAGTACAGTGGAGCACAGTAGAGGTAGAGTACAGTGGAGTACAGTGAAGCACAGTAGAGATAGAGTTCGTTGGAGTACAGTAGAGGTAGAGTAAAGTAGAGTACAGTAGAGGTAGAGTACAGTGGAGCACAGTAGAGGTAGAGTACAGTGGAGTACAGTGGAGCACAGTAGAGGTGGAGTACAGTGGAGTACAGTAGAGGTAGAGTACAGTGGAGCACAGTAGAGGTAGAGTACAGTGGAGCACAGTATAGGTAGAGTAGAGTTGAGTACAGCGGAGCACAGTAGAGGTAGAGTACAGTGGAGTACAGTAGAGGTAGAGTACAGTGGAGCACAGTAGAGGTAGAGTACAGTGGAGCACAGTAGAGGTAGAGTACAGTGGAGTACAGTAGAGGTAGAATACAGTGGAGCACAGTAGAGGTAAAGTACAGTGGAGTACAGTGGAGCACAGTAGAGGTTGAGTACAATAGAGTACAGTAGAGGTAGAGAACAGTAGAGTACAGTAGAGGTAGAGTACAGTGGAGTAGAGTAGAGGTAGAGTACAGCAAAGCACAGTAGAGGTAGAGTACAGTGGAGCACAGCAGAGGTAGAGTACAGTGGATCAAAGTAGAGATAGAGTACAGTGGAGTACAGTGGAGCACAGTAGAGGTAGAGTACAGTAGAGTACATTGAAGGACAGTAGAGGTAGAGTTCGGTGGAGTACAGTAGAGGTAGAGTAGAGTGGAGTACAGTAGCGGTAGAGTACAGTGGATTACAGTGGAGGTTGAGTACAGTGGAGCACAGTAGAGGTAGAGTACAGTGGAGTACAGCGAAGCACAGTAGAAGTAGAATAGAGTGGAGTACAGTAGAGGTAGAGTAGTGTGGAGCACAGTAGAGGTAGAGTACAGTGGAGTACAGTGGAGCAGAGTAGAGGTAGAGTACAATGGAGTACAGTAGTGGTAGAGTACAGTGGAGTACAGCAGAGGTAGAGAACAGTGGAGTACAGTGGAGCACATTAGAGGTAGAGTATAGTAGAGTACAGTAGAGGTAGAGTACAGTGGAGCACAGTAGAGGTAGAGTACAGTGGAGTACAGTAGAGGTAGAGTACAGTGGAGCACAGTAGAGTTAGAGTAGAGTGGAGTACAGTAGAGGTAGAGTACAGTGGAGCACAGTAGAGGTAGCGTACAGTGGAGTACAGTAGAGGTAGAGTACAGTGGAGCACAGTAGAGGTAGCGTACCGTGGAGTACAGTAGAGGTAGAGTACAGTGGAGTACAGTAGAGGTAGAGTACAGTGGAGTACAGTGGATCACAGTAGAGGTGGAGTACAGTAGAGTACAGTAGAGGTAGAGAACAGTAGAGTACAGAAGAGGTAGAGTACAGTGGAGCACAGTAGAGGTAGAGTACAGTGGAGCACAGTAGAGGTGGAGTACGGTATAGCACAGTAGAGGTAGAGTACAGTGGAGTACAGTAGAGGTAGAGTACAGTGGAGTACAACGGAGCACAGTAGAGGTGGAGTACAGTATAGTACAGTAGAGATAGAGTACAGTGGAGCACAGTAGAGGTAGAGTAAAGTGGAGTACAGTAGAGGTAGAGTACAGTGGAGCACAGTAGAGGGTAGAGTACAGTGGAGTACAGTGGAGCACAGTAGAGGTAGAGTAGAGTGGCGTACAGTAGAGGTAGAGTACAATGGAGCACAGTAGAGGTAGCGTGCAGTGGAGTACAGTGGAGCAGAGTAGAGGTAGAGTACAGTGGAGTACAGCAGAGGTAGAGTACAGTGGAGTACAGCAGAGGTAGAGTACAGTGGAGTACAGTGGAGCACATTAGAGGTGGAGTACAGTAGAGTACAGTAGAGGTAGAGAACAGTAGAGTACAGTAGAGGTGGAGTACAGTATAGTACAGTAGAGATAGAGTACAGTGGAGCACAGTAGAGGTAGAGTAAAGTGGAGTACAGTAGAGGTAGAGTACAGTGGAGCACAGTAGAGGGTAGAGTACAGTGGAGTACAGTGGAGCAGAGTAGAGGTAGAGTACAGTGGAGTACAGTAGATGTAGAGTACAGTGGAGCATAGTAGATGTAGAGTACAGTGGAGTACAGCGGAGCACAGTAGAGGTAGAATAGAGTGGAGTACAGTAGAGGTAGAGTAGTGTGGAGCACAGTATAGGTAGCGCACAGTGGAGTAGAGTGGAGCACAGTAGAGGTAGAGTACAGTGGAGTACAGTAGAGGTAGAGTACAGTGGAGTACAGTAGAGGTAGAGTACAGTGGAATACAGTGGAGCACATTAGAGGTGGAGTACAGTACAGTACAGTAGAGGTAGAGTACAGTGGAGTACAGTAGAGGTAGAGTACAGTGGAGTACAGTAGAGGTAGAGTACAGTTGAGCACAGTAGAGGTAGAGTACAGTGGAGTACAGTAGAGGCAGAGTACAGTGGAGCACAGTAGAGGTAGAGTAGAGTGGAGTACAGTGGAGCACAGTAGAGGTGGAGTACAGTAGAGTAAAGTAGAGGTAGAGAACAGTAGAGTACAGTAGAGGTAGAGTACAGTGGAGTACAGTAGAGATAGAGTACAGTGGAGCACAGTAGAGATAGAGTACAGTGGAGCACAGCAGAGGTAGAGTACAGTGGATCAGAGTAGAGATAGAGTACAGTGGAGTACAGTGGAGCACAGTAGAGGTAGAGTACAGTGGAGTACAGTGAAGCACAGTAGAGGTAGAGTTCGTTGGAGTACAGTAGAGGTAGAGTACAATAGAGTACAGTAGAGGTAGAGTACAGTGGAGTACAGTAGAGGTAGAGTACAGTGGAGCACAGTAGAGTTAGAGTAGAGTGGAGTACAGTAGAGGTAGAGTACAGTGGAGCACAGTAGAGGTAGCGTACAGTGGAGTACAGTAGAGGTAGAGTACAGTGGAGCACAGTAGAGGTAGCGTACCGTGGAGTACAGTAGAGGTAGAGTACAGTGGAGTACAGTAGAGGTAGAGTACAGTGGAGTACAGTGGATCACAGTAGAGGTGGAGTACAGTAGAGTACAGTAGAGGTAGAGAACAGTAGAGTACAGAAGAGGTAGAGTACAGTGGAGCACAGTAGAGGTAGAGTACAGTGGAGCACAGTAGAGGTGGAGTACGGTATAGCACAGTAGAGGTAGAGTACAGTGGAGTACAGTAGAGGTAGAGTACAGTGGAGTACAACGGAGCACAGTAGAGGTGGAGTACAGTATAGTACAGTAGAGATAGAGTACAGTGGAGCACAGTAGAGGTAGAGTAAAGTGGAGTACAGTAGAGGTAGAGTACAGTGGAGCACAGTAGAGGGTAGAGTACAGTGGAGTACAGTGGAGCACAGTAGAGGTAGAGTAGAGTGGCGTACAGTAGAGGTAGAGTACAATGGAGCACAATAGAGGTAGCGTGCAGTGGAGTACAGTGGAGCAGAGTAGAGGTAGAGTACAGTGGAGTACAGCAGAGGTAGAGTACAGTGGAGTACAGCAGAGGTAGAGTACAGTGGAGTACAGTAGAGCACATTAGAGGTGGAGTACAGTAGAGTACAGTAGAGGTAGAGAACAGTAGAGTACAGTAGAGGTAGAGTACAGTGGAGTACAGTAGAGACAGAGTACAGTGGAGCACAGTAGAGGTAGAGTACAGTGGAGTACAGTAGAGGTAGAGTACAGTGGAGCACAGTAGAGGTAGCGTACAGTGGAGTACAGTAGAGGTAGAGTACAGTGGAGTACAGTGGAGCACATTAGAGGTGGAGTACAGTAGAGTACAGTAGAGGTAGAGAACAGTAGAGTACAATAGAGGTAGAGTACAGTGGAGTACAGTAGAGACAGAGTACAGTGGAGCACAGTAGAGGTAGAGTACAGTGGAGTACAGTAGAGGTAGAGTACAGTGGAGCACAGTAGAGGTAGCGTACAGTGGAGCACAGTAGAGTTAGAGTAGAGTGGAGTACAGTAGAGGTAGAGTACAGTGGAGCACAGTAGAGGTAGCGTACAGTGGAGTACAGTAGAGGTAGAGTACAGTGGAGCACAGTAGAGGTAGCGTACCATGGAGTACAGTAGAGGTAGAGTACAGTGGAGTACAGTAGAGGTAGAGTACAGTGGAGTACAGTGGATCACAGTAGAGGTGGAGTACAGTAGAGTACAGTAGAGGTAGAGAACAGTAGAGTACAGAAGAGGTAGAGTACAGTGGAGCACAGTAGAGGTAGAGTTCGTTGGAGTACAGTAGAGGTAGAGTACAATAGAGTACAGTAGAGGTAGAGTACAGTGGAGTACAGTAGAGGTAGAGTACAGTGGAGCACAGTAGAGTTAGAGTAGAGTGGAGTACAGTAGAGGTAGAGTACAGTGGAGCACAGTAGAGGTAGCGTACAGAGGAGTACAGTAGAGGTAGAGTACAGTGGAGCACAGTAGAGGTAGCGTACCGTGGAGTACAGTAGAGGTAGAGTACAGTGGAGTACAGTAGAGGTAGAGTACAGTGGAGTACAGTGGATCACAGTAGAGGTGGAGTACAGTAGAGTACAGTAGAGGTAGAGAACAGTAGAGTACAGAAGAGGTAGAGTACAGTGGAGCACAGTAGAGGTAGAGTACAGTGGAGCACAGTAGAGGTGGAGTACGGTATAGCACAGTAGAGGTAGAGTACAGTGGAGTACAGTAGAGGTAGAGTACAGTGGAGTACAACGGAGCACAGTAGAGGTGGAGTACAGTATAGTACAGTAGAGATAGAGTACAGTGGAGCACAGTAGAGGTAGAGTAAAGTGGAGTACAGTAGAGGTAGAGTACAGTGGAGCACAGTAGAGGGTAGAGTACAGTGGAGTACAGTGGAGCACAGTAGAGGTAGAGTAGAGTGGCGTACAGTAGAGGTAGAGTACAATGGAGCACAGTAGAGGTAGCGTGCAGTGGAGTACAGTGGAGCAGAGTAGAGGTAGAGTACAGTGGAGTACAGCAGAGGTAGAGTACAGTGGAGTACAGCAGAGGTAGAGTACAGTGGAGTACAGTAGAGCACATTAGAGGTGGAGTACAGTAGAGTACAGTAGAGGTAGAGAACAGTAGAGTACAGTAGAGGTAGAGTACAGTGGAGTACAGTAGAGACAGAGTACAGTGGAGCACAGTAGAGGTAGAGTACAGTGGAGTACAGTAGAGGTAGAGTACAGTGGAGCACAGTAGAGGTAGCGTACAGTGGAGTACAGTAGAGGTAGAGTACAGTGGAGTACAGTGGAGCACATTAGAGGTGGAGTACAGTAGAGTACAGTAGAGGTAGAGAACAGTAGAGTACAATAGAGGTAGAGTACAGTGGAGTACAGTAGAGACAGAGTACAGTGGAGCACAGTAGAGGTAGAGTACAGTGGAGTACAGTAGAGGCAGAGTACAGTGGAGCACAGTAGAGGTAGCGTACAGTGGAGCACAGTAGAGTTAGAGTAGAGTGGAGTACAGTAGAGGTAGAGTACAGTGGAGCACAGTAGAGGTAGCGTACAGTGGAGTACAGTAGAGGTAGAGTACAGTGGAGCACAGTAGAGGTAGCGTACCGTGGAGTACAGTAGATGTAGAGTACAGTGGAGTACAGTAGAGGTAGAGTACAGTGGAGTACAGTGGATCACAGTAGAGGTGGAGTACAGTAGAGTACAGTAGAGGTAGAGAACAGTAGAGTACAGAAGAGGTAGAGTACAGTGGAGCACAGTAGAGGTAGAGTACAGTGGAGCAGAGTAGAGGTGGAGTACGGTATAGCACAGTAGAGGTAGAGTACAGTGGAGTACAGTAGAGGTAGAGTACAGTGGAGTACAACGGAGCACAGTAGAGGTGGAGTACAGTATAGTACAGTAGAGATAGAGTACAGTGGAGCACAGTAGAGGTAGAGTAAAGTGGAGTACAGTAGAGGTAGAGTACAGTGGAGCACAGTAGAGGGTAGAGTACAGTGGAGTACAGTGGAGCACAGTAGAGGTAGAGTAGAGTGGCGTACAGTAGAGGTAGAGTACAATGGAGCACAGTAGAGGTAGCGTACAGTGGAGTACAGTGGAGCAGAGTAGAGGTAGAGTACAGTGGAGTACAGCAGAGGTAGAGTACAGTGGAGTACAGCAGAGGTAGAGTACAGTGGAGTACAGTAGAGGTGGAGTACAGTAGAGTAAAGTAGAGGTAGAGAACAGTAGAGTAGAGTAGAGGTAGAGTACAGTGGAGTACAGTAGAGATAGAGTACAGTGGAGCACAGTAGAGATAGAGTACAGCGGAGTAGAGTAGAGGTAGAGTACAGTGGAGCATAGTAGAGGTAGAGTACAGTGGAGCACAGCAGAGGTAGAGTACAGTGGATCAGAGTAGAGATAGAGTACAGAGGAGTACAGTGGAGCACAGTAGAGGTAGAGTACAGTGGAGTACAGTGAAGCACAGTAGAGGTAGAGTTCGTTGGAGTACAGTAGAGGTAGAGGACAGTAGAGTACAGTAGAGGTAGAGTACAGTGGAGCACAGTAGAGGTAGAGTACAGTGGAGTACAGTGGAGCACAGTAGAGGTGGAGTACAGTGGAGTACAGTAAAGGTAGAGTACAGTGGAGCACAGTAGAGGTAGAGTACAGTGGAGCACAGTATAGGTAGAGTAGAGTTGAGTACAGCGGAGCACAGTAGAGGTAGAGTACAGTGGAGTACAGTAGAGGTAGAGTACAGTGGAGCACAGTAGAGGTAGAGTACAGTGGAGCACAGTAGAGGTAGAGTACAGTGGAGTACAGTAGAGGTAGAATACAGTGGAGCACAGTAGAGGTAGAGTACAGTGGAGTACAGTGGAGCACAGTAGAGGTTGAGTACAATAGAGTACAGTAGAGGTAGAGAACAGTAGAGTACAGTAGAGGTAGAGTACAGTGGAGTAGAGTAGAGGTAGAGTACAGTGGAGCACAGTAGAGGTAGAGTACAGTGGAGCACAGCAGAGGTAGAGTACAGTGGATCAAAGTAGAGATAGAGTACAGTGGAGTACAGTGGAGCACAGTAGAGGTAGAGTACAGTAGAGTACATTGAAGGACAGTAGAGGTAGAGTTCGGTGGAGTACAGTAGAGGTAGAGTAGAGTGGAGTACAGTAGCGGTAGAGTACAGTGGAGTACAGTGGAGCACATTAGAGGTGGAGTACAGTAGAGGTAGAGTACAGTGGAGTACAGTAGAGGTAGAGTACAGTGGAGTACAGTAGAGGTTGAGTACAGTGGAGCACAGTAGAGGTAGAGTACAGTTGAGTACAGCGAAGCACAGTAGAGGTAGAATAGAGTGGAGTACAGTGGAGCAGAGTAGAGGTAGAGTACAATGGAGTACAGTAGTGGTAGAGTACAGTGGAGTACAGCAGAGGTAGAGAACAGTGGAGTACAGTGGAGCACATTAGAGGTAGAGTATAGTAGAGTACAGTAGAGGTAGAGTACAGTGGAGCACAGTAGAGGTAGAGTACAGTGGAGTACAGTAGAGGTAGAGTACAGTGGAGCACAGTAGAGTTAGAGTAGAGTGGAGTACAGTAGAGGTAGAGTACAGTGGAGCACAGTAGAGGTAGCGTACAGTGGAGTACAGTAGAGGTAGAGTACAGTGGAGCACAGTAGAGGTAGCGTACCGTGGAGTACAGTAGAGGTAGAGTACAGTGGATCACAGTAGAGGTGGAGTACAGTAGAGTACAGTAGAGTACAGAAGAGGTAGAGTACAGTGGAGCACAGTAGAGGTAGAGTACAGTGGAGCACAGTAGAGGTGGAGTACGGTATAGCACAGTAGAGGTAGAGTACAGTGGAGTACAGTAGAGGTAGAGTACAGTGGAGTACAACGGAGCACAGTAGAGGTGGAGTACAGTATAGTACAGTAGAGATAGAGTACAGTGGAGCACAGTAGAGGTAGAGTAAAGTGGAGTACAGTAGAGGTAGAGTACAGTGGAGCACAGTAGAGGGTAGAGTACAGTGGAGTACAGTGGAGCACAGTAGAGGTAGAGTAGAGTGGCGTACAGTAGAGGTAGAGTACAATGGAGCACAGTAGAGGTAGCGTACAGTGGAGTACAGTGGAGCAGAGTAGAGGTAGAGTACAGTGGAGTACAGCAGAGGTAGAGTACAGTGGAGTACAGCAGAGGTAGAGTACAGTGGAGTACAGTGGAGCACATTAGAGGTGGAGTACAGTAGAGTACAGTAGAGGTAGAGAACAGTAGATTACAGTAGAGGTAGAGTACAGTGGAGTACAGTAGAGACAGAGTACAGTGGAGTACAGTAGAGGTAGAGTACAGTGGAGCACAGTAGAGTTAGAGCAGAGTGGAGTACAGTAGAGGTAGAGTACAGTGGAGCACAGTAGAGGTAGAGTACAGTAGAGGTAGAGTACAGTGGAGCACAGTAGAGGTAGAGTACATTGGAGTACAGTGAAGCACAGTAGAGGTAGAGTACATTGGAGTACAGTAGAGATAGAGTACAATGGAGCACAGTAGAGATAGACTAGAGTGGAGTACAGTAGAGGTAGAGTACAGTGGAGCACAGTAGAGGTAGAGTACAGTGGAGTACAGTGAAGCACAGTAGAGGTAGATTACATTGGAGTACAGTAGAGATAGAGTACAATGGAGCACAGTAGAGATAGACTAGAGTGGAGTACAGTAGAGGTAGAGTACAGTGGAGCACAGTAGAGGTAGAGTAAAGTGGAGTACAGTGGAGCACAGTAGAGGTGGAGTACAGTAGAGTACAGTAGAGGTAGAGAACAGTGGAGCACAGTAGAGGTAGAGTACAGTGGAGCACAGTAGAGGTAGAGTACAGTGGAGCACAGTAGAGGTAGAGTACAGTGGAGTACAGCGGAGCACAATAGAGGTGGAGTACAGTAGAGTACAGTAGAGATAGAGTACAGTGGAGCACAGTAGAGGTAGTGTAGAGTGGAGTACAGTAGAGGTAGAGTACAGTGGAGCACAGTAGAGGTAGCGCACAGTGGAGTACAGTAGAGGTAGAGTACAGTGGATTACAGTAGAGGTAGAGTACAGTGCAGTACAGTAGAGGTAGAGTACAGTGGAGCATAGTAGAGGTAGAGTACAATGGAGTACAGTAGTGGTAGAGTACAGTGGAGTACAGCAGAGGTAGAGAACAGTGGAGTACAGTGGAGCACATTAGAGGTAGAGTATAGTAGAGTACAGTAGAGGTAGAGTACAGTGGAGCACAGTAGAGGTAGAGTACAGTGGAGTACAGTAGAGGTAGAGTACAGTGGAGCACAGTAGAGTTAGAGTAGAGTGGAGTACAGTAGAGGTAGAGTACAGTGGAGCACAGTAGAGGTAGCGTACAGTGGAGTACAGTAGAGGTAGAGTACAGTGGAGCACAGTAGAGGTAGCGTACCGTGGAGTACAGTAGAGGTAGAGTACAGTGGAGTACAGTAGAGGTAGAGTACAGTGGAGTACAGTGGATCACAGTAGAGGTGGAGTACAGTAGAGTACAGTAGAGGTAGAGAACAGTAGAGTACAGAAGAGGTAGAGTACAGTGGAGCACAGTAGAGGTAGAGTACAGTGGAGCACAGTAGAGGTGGAGTACGGTATAGCACAGTAGAGGTAGAGTACAGTGGAGTACAGTAGAGGTAGAGTACAGTGGAGTACAACGGAGCACAGTAGAGGTGGAGTACAGTATAGTACAGTAGAGATAGAGTACAGTGGAGCACAGTAGAGGTAGAGTAAAGTGGAGTACAGTAGAGGTAGAGTACAGTGGAGCACAGTAGAGGGTAGAGTACAGTGGAGTACAGTGGAGCACAGTAGAGGTAGAGTAGAGTGGCGTACAGTAGAGGTAGAGTACAATGGAGCACAGTAGAGGTAGCGTGCAGTGGAGTACAGTGGAGCAGAGTAGAGGTAGAGTACAGTGGAGTACAGCAGAGGTAGAGTACAGTGGAGTACGGCAGAGGTAGAGTACAGTGGAGTACAGTGGAGCACATTAGAGGTGGAGTACAGTAGAGTACAGTAGAGGTAGAGAACAGTAGAGTACAGTAGAGGTAGAGTACAGTGGAGTACAGTAGAGACAGAGTACAGTGGAGCACAGTAGAGGTAGAGTATAGTGGAGTACAGTAGAGGTAGAGTACAGTGGAGCACAGTAGAGGTAGCGTACAGTGGAGTACAGTAGAGGTAGAGTACAGTGGAGCACAGTAGAGGTAGAGTAGAGTGGAGTACAGTAGAGGTAGAGTACAGTGGAGCACAGTAGAGTTAGAGTAGAGTGGAGTACAGTAGAGGTAGAGTACAGTGGAGCACAGTAGAGGTAGCGTACAGTGGAGTACAGTAGAGGTAGAGTACAGTGGAGCACAGTAGAGGTAGCTTACCGTGGAGTACAGTAGATGTAGAGTACAGTGGAGTAGAGAAGAGGTAGAGTAGAGTGGAGTACAGTAGAGGTAGAGTACAGTGGAGCACAGTAGAGTTAGAGTAGAGTGGAGTACAGTAGAGGTAGAGTACAGTGGAGCAGAGTAGAGGTAGAGTACAGTGGAGTACAGTAGAGGTAGAGTACAGTGGAGCACAGTAGAGGTAGAGTACAGTGGAGTACAGTGAAGCACAGTAGAGATAGAGTACAATGGAGCACAGTAGAGATAGACTAGAGTGGAGTACAGTAGAGGTAGAGTACAGTGGAGCACAGTAGAGGTAGAGTACAGTGGAGTACAGTGGAGCACAGTAGAGGTGGAGTACAGTAGAGTACAGTAGAGGTAGAGAACAGTGTAGCACAGTAGAGGTAGAGTACAGTGGAGCACAGTAGAGGTAGAGTACAGTGGAGCAAAGTAGAGGTAGAGTACAGTGGAGTACAGCGGAGCACAATAGAGGTGGAGTACAGTAGAGTACAGTAGAGATAGAGTACAGTGGAGCACAGTAGAGGTAGTGTAGAGTGGAGTACAGTAGAGGTAGAGTACAGTGGAGCACAGTAGAGGTAGCGCACAGTGGAGTACAGTAGAGGTAGAGTACAGTGGATTACAGTAGAGGTAGAGTACAGTGCAGTACAGTAGAGGTAGAGTACAGTGGAGCATAGTAGATGTAGAGTACAGTGGAGTACAGCGGAGCACAGTAGAGGTAGAATAGAGTGGAGTACAGTAGAGGTAGAGTAGTGTGGAGCACAGTATAGGTAGCACACAGTGGAGTACAGTGGAGCACAGTAGAGGTAGAGTACAGTGGAGTACAGTAGAGGTAGAGTACAGTGGAGTACAGTAGAGGTAGAGTACAGTGGAATACAGTGGAGCACATTAGAGGTGGAGTACAGTACAGTACAGTAGAGGTAGAGTACAGTGGAGTACAGTAGAGGTAGAGTACAGTGGAGTACAGTAGAGGTAGAGTACAGTTGAGCACAGTAGAGGTAGAGTACAGTGGAGTACAGTAGAGGCAGAGTACAGTGGAGCACAGTAGAGGTAGAGTAGAGTGGAGTACAGTGGAGCACAGTAGAGGTGGAGTACAGTAGAGTAAAGTAGAGGTAGAGAACAGTAGAGTACAGTAGAGGTAGAGTACAGTGGAGTACAGTAGAGATAGAGTACAGTGGAGCACAGTAGTGATAGAGTACAGTGGAGCACAGCAGAGGTAGAGTACAGTGGATCAGAGTAGAGATAGAGTACAGTGGAGTACAGTGGAGCACAGTAGAGGTAGAGTACAGTGGAGTACAGTGAAGCACAGTAGAGGTAGAGTTCGTTGGAGTACAGTAGCGGTAGAGTACAATATTGTACAGTAGAGGTAGAGTACAGTGGAGTACAGTAGAGGTAGAGTACAGTGGAGCACAGTAGAGTTAGAGTAGAGTGGAGTACAGTAGAGGTAGAGTACAGTGGAGCACAGTAGAGGTAGCGTACAGTGGAGTACAGTAGAGGTAGAGTACAGTGGAGCACAGTAGAGGTAGCGTACCGTGGAGTACAGTAGAGGTAGAGTACAGTGGAGTACAGTAGAGGTAGAGTACAGTGGAGTACAGTGGATCACAGTAGAGGTGGAGTACAGTAGAGCACAGTAGAGGTAGCGCACAGTGGAGTACAGTAGAGGTAGAGTACAGTGGATTACAGTAGAGGTAGAGTACAGTGCAGTACAGTAGAGGTAGAGTACAGTGGAGCATAGTAGATGTAGAGTACAGTGGAGTACAGCGGAGCACAGTAGAGGTATAATAGAGTGGAGTACAGTAGAGGTAGAGTAGTGTGGAGCACAGTATAGGTAGCGCACAGTGGAGTACAGTGGAGCACAGTAGAGGTAGAGTACAGTGGAGTACAGTAGAGGTAGAGTACAGTGGAGTACAGTAGAGGTAGAGTACAGTGGAATACAGTGGAGCACATTAGAGGTGGAGTAGAGTACAGTACAGTAGAGGTAGAGTACAGTGGAGTACAGTAGAGGTAGAGTACAGTGGAGTACAGTAGAGGTAGAGTACAGTTCAGCACAGTAGAGGTAGAGTACAGTGGAGTACAGTAGAGGCAGAGTACAGTGGAGCACAGTAGAGGTAGAGTAGAGTGGAGTACAGTGGAGCACAGTAGAGGTGGAATACAGTAGAGTAAAGTAGAGGTAGAGAACAGTAGAGTACAGTAGAGGTAGAGTACAGTGGAGTACAGTAGAGATAGAGTACAGTGGAGCACAGTAGAGATAGAGTACAGCGGAGTAGAGTAGAGGTAGAGTATAGTGGAGCATAGTAGAGGTAGAGTACAGTGGAGCACAGCAGAGGTAGAGTACAGTGGATCAGAGTAGAGATAGAGTACAGTGGAGTACAGTGGAGCACAGTAGAGGTAGAGTACAGTGGAGTACAGTGAAGCACAGTAGAGGTAGAGTTCGTTGGAGTACAGTAGAGGTAGAGTACAATAGAGTACAGTAGAGGTAGAGTACAGTGGAGTACAGTAGAGGTAGAGTACAGTGGAGCACAGTAGAGTTAGAGTAGAGTGGAGTACAGTAGAGGTAGAGTACAGTGGAGCACAGTAGAGGTAGCGTACAGTGGAGTACAGTAGAGGTAGAGTACAGTGGAGTACAGTAGAGGTAGCGTACCGTGGAGTACAGTAGAGGTAGAGTATAGTGGAGTACAGTAGAGGTAGAGTACAGTGGAGTACAGTGGATCACAGTAGAGGTGGAGTACAGTAGAGTACAGTAGAGGTAGAGAACAGTAGAGTACAGAAGAGGTAGAGTACAGTGGAGCACAGTAGAGGTAGAGTACAGTGAAGCACAGTAGAGGTGGAGTACAGTATAGCACAGTAGAGGTAGAGTACAGTGGAGTACAGTAGAGGTAGAGTACAGTGGAGTACAACAGAGCACAGTAGAGGTGGAGTACAGTAGTGTACAGTAGATGTAGAGTACAGTGGAGTACAGTAGAGGTAGAGTACAGTGGAGTACAGTAGAGGTAGAGAAAAGTAGAGTACAGAGGAGGTAGAGTACAGTGGAGCACAGTAGAGGTAGAGTACAGTGGAGCACAGTAGAGGTGGAGTACGGTATAGCACAGTAGAGGTAGAGTACAGTGGAGTAAAGTAGAGGTAGAGTACAGTGGAGTACAGCGGAGCACAGTAGAGGTGGAGTACAGTATAGTACAGTAGAGATAGAGTACAGTGGAGCACAGTAGAGGTAGAGTAAAGTGGAGTACAGTAGAGGTAGAGTACAGTGGAGCACAGTAGAGGGTGGAGTACAGTGGAGTACAGCGGAGCACAGTAGAGGTAGAGTAGAGTGGCGTACAGTAGAGGTAGAGTACAGTGGAGCACAGTAGAGGTAGCGTACAGTGGAGTACAGTGGAGCAGAGTAGAGGTAGAGTACAGTGGAGTACAGCAGAGGTAGAGTACAGTGGAGTACAGCAGAGGTAGAGTACAGTGGAGTACAGTGGAGCTCATTAGAGGTGGAGTACAGTAGAGTACAGTAGAGGTAGAGTACAGTGGAGCACAGTCGAGGTAGCGTACAGTGGAGTACAGTAGAGGTAGAGTAAAGTGGAGCACAGTAGAGGTAGAGTAGAGTGGAGTACAGTAGAGGTAGAGTACAGTGGAGCACAGTAGAGGTAGAGTACAGTGGAGTACAGCGGAGCACAGTAGAGGTGGCGTACAGTAGAGTACAGTAGAGGTAGAGTACAGTGGAGTACAGTAGAGGTAGAGTACAGTGGAGCACAGTAGAGGTAGCGTACAGTGGAGTACAGTAGAGGTAGAGTACAGTGGAGCAGAGTAGAGGTAGAGTAGAGTGGAGTACAGTAGAGGTAGAGTACAGTGGAGCACAGTAGAGGTAGCGTACAGTGGAGTACAGTAGAGGTAGAGTACAGTGGAGCACAGTAGAGTTAGAGTAGAGTGGAGTAGAGTAGAGGTAGAGTACAGTGGAGCACAGTAGAGGTAGAAAACAGTGGAGTACAGTGGAGCACATTAGAGGTAGAGTATAGTAGAGTACAGTAGAGGTAGAGTACAGTGGAGCACAGTAGAGGTAGAGTACAGTGGAGTACAGTAGAGGTAGAGTACAGTGGAGCACAGTAGAGTTAGAGTAGAGTGGAGTAGAGTAGAGGTAGAGTACAGTGGAGCACAGTAGAAGTAGCGTACAGTGGAGTACAGTAGAGGTAGAGTACAGTGGAGCACAGTAGAGGTAGCGTACCGTGGAGTACAGTAGAGGTAGAGTACAGTGGAGTACAGTAGAGGTAGAGTACAGTGGAGTACAGTGGATCACAGTAGAGGTGGAGTACAGTAGTGTACAGTAGATGTAGAGTACAGTGGAGTACAGTAGAGGTAGAGTACAGTGGAGTACAGTAGAGGTAGAGAAAAGTAGAGTACAGAAGAGGTAGAGTACAGTGGAGCACAGTAGAGGTAGAGTACAGTGGAGCACAGTAGAGGTGGAGTACGGTATAGCACAGTAGAGGTAGAGTACAGTGGAGTAAAGTAGAGGTAGAGTACAATGGAGTCCAGCGGAGCACAGTAGAGGTGGAGTACAGTATAGTACAGTAGAGATAGAGTACAGTGGAGCACAGTAGAGGTAGAGTAAAGTGGAGCACAGTAGAGGTAGAGTACAGTGGAGCACAGTACAGGGTGGAGTACAGTGGAGTACAGCGGAGCACAGTAGAGGTAGAGTAGAGTGGCGTACAGTAGAGGTAGAGTACAGTGGAGCACAGTAGAGGTAGCGTACAGTGGAGTACAGTGGAGCAGAGTAGAGGTAGAGTACAGTGGAGTACAGCAGAGGTAGAGTACAGTGGAGTACAGCAGAGGTAGAGTACAGTGGAGTACAGTGGAGCACATTAGAGGTGGAGTACAGTAGAGTACAGTAGAGGTAGAGTACAGTGGATCACAGTAGAGGTAGAGTAGAGTGGAGTACAGTAGAGGTAGAGTACAGTGGAGCACAGTAGAGGTAGAGTACAGTGGAGTACAGCGGAGCACAGTAGAGGTGGCGTACAGTAGAGTACAGTAGAGGTAGAGTACAGTGGAGTACAGTAGAGGTAGAGTACAGTGGAGTACAGTAGAGGTAGAGTACAGTGGAATACAGTGGAGCACATTAGAGGTGGAGTACAGTAGTGTACAGTTGATGTAGAGTACAGTGGAGTACAGTAGAGGTAGAGTACAGTGGAATACAGTGGAGCACATTAGAGGTGGAGTACAGTAGTGTACAGTTGATGTAGAGTACAGTGGAGTACAGTAGAGGTAGAGTACAGCGGAGCACAGTAGAGGTGGAGTACAGTAGAGTACAGTAGAGATAGAGTACAGTGGAGCACAGTAGAGGTAGAGTAGAGTGGAGTACAGTAGAGGTAGAGTACAGTGGAGCACATTAGAGGTAGAGTACAGTGGAGTACAGTGGAGCACAGTAGAGGTGGAGTACAGTAGAGTACAGTAGAGGTAGAGAACAGTAGAGTACAGTAGAGGCAGAGTAGAGTTGAGTAGAGTAGAGGTAGAGTACAGTGGAGCACAGTAGAGGTAGAGTACAGTGGAGCACAGCAGAGGTAGAGTACAGTGGATCACAGTAGAGATAGAGTACAGTGGAGTACAGTGGAGCACAGTAGAGGTGGAGTACAGTAGAGTACAGTAGAGATAGAGTACAGTGGAGCACAGTAGAGGTAGAGTAGAGTGGAGTACAGTAGAGGTAGAGTACAGTGGAGCACATTAGAGGTAGAGTACAGTGGAGTACAGTAGAGGTAGAGTACAGTGGAGCAGAGTAGAGGTAGAGTACAGTGGAGTACAGTGGAGCACAGTAGAGGTGGAGTACAGTAGAGTACAGTAGAGGTAGAGTACAGTAGAGTACAGTAGAGGTAGAGTACAGTGGAGCACAGTAGAGGTAGAGTACAGTGGAGTACAAGATGTAGAGTACAGTGGTGCACAGTAGAGGTAGAGTACAGTGGAGTACAGTGGAGCAAAGTAGAGGTGGA